>JAGDQP010064383.1:0-11579 GCA_022664845.1 Lepisma saccharinum
TGGGTGCATCGCATTCGACTCTCGGTTATCATCTTCATTTATAGTGCTTCTGGCACATTTTGTCCATGCTTCACGTCCTTTGTGAAGCGCAGTGATTTCTGTAGATCGTGACTCACTTATATGAAATATCCTCTTTTGCACTCTTATCATATTACTCGCTCTTTTTTCAAATATTCCTTTAATTGATCCCAGTCTTTTATTAGAAACAAAGAATTTTAGCCCAAGTAATAAAGCACGCAGTAAAAAGTATAATATTTCAACCAGTGACAACAGACTTGCTCCAAAACAAAGCGCAAAGACACCTCCAAATGACACTGTAAATATTTCATGAGAAGTTATTACAATTTGGTCGAGCACAACATCATACAACCTTCTTAAATTTTATAATTGATATTAATTTACTACAAGTAAGTGACTGGTTTATTTTCTTGTCGAACATTGGTTTTTGAACCATCTGAACCACAAATAGTATCGAAACTACTGGATGTAGAAATACATGTTTCGACAGTAGCACAATCGATCAATTCTTATGGCAAACTTGTTTTCAATATATATTGTTCTCTGTGCAGATACTAGTAACTTGTGTCTACGCTCCAAACAATATTCTGTTTCAGTGACCTGGGGACGGATTTTGAAGTTCTATAAAACGATAAGAATGTTTGGCTTTAAATTCTGTTGGTACTTCGTTTTAAAACAAGGATTTAATGCAAGGTGTATATTTTTACTATAATCGATATTGATCAGTTACACCACCTATCGTATTACACTTACCTTCAACCAAGCTCGTAAGAAGTCAAATAATTCCAGAATTTTTTCGGTATTTAATTAATTTATTTTATGTTAGGCAAACTGCCGAGGGCAACACAGATGCAATTAAAACACGTAAAGAACGTGCTACGATACGCCCTATGCATCAATTTGTCTCCGTGATGTCCATTCTTAATTTTCATTCAGTTTTGTGCTAGGTTATGTTTTGTATTTGTATGTGTTTGTACTTTGACTAATGGCAACCACACGGAAAAAGCTATAGATCGTTGAAAAGAAAGACAGGAATTCAAGAAACGTAAACTTCCTGAACTATGGCTCGATAACTAATTTCAGGTGGGTATTTTCAAATGTTAACCAATCCAATTGCATTTTCTCTCCATTCAATCCAATGTGCCCTGCTTCAATCAAATTCAATTCTTCATGTGACAGAATAAATTCAAGCAGTTACAATAAATAACATTGTCCAGTAAGTATGATTGATAACAAACACGCACACTCATATGTATATAGACATCACTGTTACGACCCTTTGCGGAGCTTCGAACTTTTTAAACCTACGAAACTGAACTTTACATCGTCCTATTTTTCACTCCGTTAATAGTAGAGGAGGTACGACATCACCATCAGAACCTGTCTTTTCTTCCGAAAATTTCTTAAAAATATCTACTCTTTGGGGAATCCTTTCCGCACACATTTCATTACTTTTTGCATCAGAATAATGCCAACGATACAGAACACTTTCGACTGTCTATCTACTACAACATAATGTGTTGCTACAACCGTCATAATTCGTCAAAAGCCTTAGATTTGCGAACGAAGAAGGCCTCCAACTTGGTACGTGATCCACACTTTAAGACGTTATCCGAAATAGTCTCTAAGAGCGATTGCAACAATGGCGCCATCGTTGCCAAAGGTTTAATAACAGCACATGTGAAGTACTTCGAAGGTTCCTTCTAGCAAATCTCGTGATTAGATTTGTCTGAACGGTAAACGTTTCTGCAAGCATAAGAATAAACAAAAATGTAGAGAAAGAGAGATAGTGATAGACTCGGAGGCAGATGGATAGATAGAAAGAGAGAGATATATATATATATAGATAGAGCGAGAGAGTGAGAGAGAGAGAGAGAGAAAGAGAGAGACACTTAAAGCTCTTCTTGAATAGATAAACCTAACGAATGTAATCATATTGTCTTGTACATACCGAGTAGTTCTAATTTTCCAAAAATTAGATCCCGTTGGTAGCTTTTTCCTATGCTATTTAAGATGATAGAAATTTGGTGCTCCCAAGATCTGTAAAAGTACGGAAAATGTTCCCTTAATATTTTTAGTTAATTGATTTTTTTTCTTATATGTTTAGTGCATAATTACATGAGAAGGTAACGTGATCATGTCACGTTAACGTAACGACATGTCACTGAACTCCTATGCAAACATAATTCATCGTTTGCATAGGACAATTTGGCGAGTATTGAATTTTACGGCACATATTTAAGTTAATACGGACAACAGTTAGGAGAGTTAGGTCGAAATTATGTTTGCATTAGTATTTACAGCCTACACAACTTCTTGATCTTATGTTGTCGTCTTAAATGTCGCCATATCTGGGCAATTAATGAAGTGATCTTCGTCAGCGTATTAAATAACAATTCAGATATTCCTCAATACATACAATCAAGCAAGGGTGATACATAGAATGATTTGGCAAAATAACAATTTTGTTGTCAAGGATTTATATAGTTTAAAATTTCAACAATAGAGGTCCCCTCTAAAATGAAGTAGACAATTACAAACAGCTTAGATAGGTTTTTTAGGGGTTACTTGGGAGATTGTAATCTTGCCTCATCATTTATCGATACATCATGTAATTTGCGGCAATGTTCTGAACGTTGAAAACCTGTAATTCCAAACCTACGCAAAATTTGAAATGTGTCCATATACTTTTTTTCTTCTTTTGGTGGCATGAATTCCTATTTGATATTTGGCGAAGATATTAAACTAGACCCTGTATAAATCACGAAGATAATATGTATAAACTGAATAAACCCGCTGCTACACAGTCCTGTTGTAAAATTACTCCACACTAACCCACTGTACGGCAAGTAGTCAGCAGTTGCAGTCGACGTTAAGAAGCCAAACAATTGTCGAATCACTGCTTGCAGTTTGGTACTTAACGTGACATTTTCTGTGGAAAGAAATAACTGATGGGTATTATTTTAATATGCATTGCTGGAGAAACTAACACAGAGAGAAACTATTGTACTAAAACATATATTCTTTGTAAAGAGAGTGATTCGTTTTTCTTTGTACCGAATGGTGTAGATTTACCGTCGTGTAGTAACAGGTGTTCCAACACTCTGAGCAGAGTTATTCTGGCAAACGGTTCATAGTCATTCCCATCTGCACACCAAAAGTAATCCGGTCGTCGTGGCCGGCTATTTGCAGTCGGGCCGGGATAGTAAGCCAATGATTTCTCTCAATTTCTTTCGCCATGTGTGCTTTCGTAATGCAATTTTCATGCTTTCGAATTCAGAAATAATTATAGTAAACAAATTCATATAAAATATAAATGCTCAGTGTTATAAACAGTATGAAAGTTATAAAGAGAACAAAATGATTATTGTACTAAAGACCTTGCTATCTCCCTCAGTAAATCATAAGCAGGCTAGCAGCGTTTCATTTGTGCCATTGACGTGAATACCGGATTGAGAAAATTGTCACTCATTTGCAAACGGCGTGGACAAGGCGACTGTCGACAATTCTCCACCAATAAATCAAAAGTAGCCCAGTGTCAGCGCGGATACAGGGAGGAGAATAAAGGCATCCAGTTGTGGACGATGGTGACAAGGGAGCTGACGATTGTGGGCCAAATCCTAACCAGCCTCTTTCCGTTACTGCAAACACATATACAAATGTTCTATTATTACAGATACAGGCAGATGTAGGGGTACCACTTTACACTTTACCTATATATATATATACGTAAAAGATCTCACTGAGCCCGACATAAGTGTTTATTAATATAAATACTATAAATAGAGAAATCGTAGAAGCTTTAAAGTAATTTTTAAAACAACGGAATAATGTTAATTATTGTCAATAGCTACTGAAAGTATATGAAAACAGTTTTCACTCAAAACATTGACCTAAGTAACGCCACCCTTGTGTTTAAATTTTAAACAAGCATTGTAATACTAAAGGGCTATACCAAATAGTACGCATTCACGAAAAATGTTACTGTATACACAGAAAAACTCTGACTGAAGGGCAGCCACCTCGCTATGGCCTTGAAACGTTGGCTACATCATTTTCGCAAGTCCTTTCAATCACTACAGCTCTATTCTTTTTTATATCGATGCGTTTTAACGTTTTTCTTTCCTGATCGTTATGTTTCTTTACGCTCGCGCACGAATACATTTATCTTATTTTGGATGCTTTTCTGTCCTTTCTAGTGCTCAAATAAATATTACATTTCAAATTAATTTATTATATGAAGAGTAAACACTTAACGGAATACCATGTGCGATGTTCACGCACCGTGAACGGCACATGAAGCATATGAAGCCATAGCTCCAGGTACTATATCTGCAGTATCCTCTATAACATTTGAATTGTGCTTTCGGTTTATTCATAAACATATACCTGAAATTGTAGTTCTATTTTTAATGATGAAATTTGCTATTTATTAAGATTCAAATACATTTATTATATGAAAGGTAAAAGCGTAAAGGTAAAGCTATACCATGTGCGATCTGCACGCGCCTTGAACGGCATATGAAGCATGTGGAGGCAGCGCTCCGTATATTATCGCCCAACGGCAAGAAGTGATCTGTCCCACGCTCAGCTGCATTAACGCCCCAAAGTGCCCGGGGATACCAAAGATACTGTAGTATAGGAGGCTAACTACGCCTCAAAGCGCCAGCCATGGGAACACTGAAGGAAAATTATCCAGTGATTTGAACGCGGAACACTCGATTAGCAGTCAGATGTTATACCGCTTATAAGAGTTTTATTTGGATTTATGTAAGAAATCGCATTGTGCGAATTATAGTAAGTAATAAATTTGATGAAAATTTCAAGGATACTCTAAAATGAGAATGTATTACATCCTTTTGCTTAAAATGGGTATAGCTTTAAAATAATATAAAAAGAGCAATTATCTAACAAAAGATAAAATATTATCTAACAAAAGGTACAATTGGTAGCAGTTATTATACAACTGTTCTGAAAGAAAAATCTGTTTTCCATAGTTTATTGTGTCTGCATAAAGGATATTTTGAACATGTAATGCTCGTGTTTTGCCAGCATTACTTTTAATACACTTTTAGTAAGCAGTTTGTTCATATAGTCAGGCTTAGTCACTTTTGCATCAGGTTTCCTCGGTATCTAGTTTGAAAAAGATGCATTTAGTGTCCTTTTCGTAGCTGGCTAGCGGCTCCGACTGAGTTGTATTTACATTTCCGTAAATTGTTTCTACATATTTCCTAGACTCCGGGAATAGCTTTTTAACAAACTGTATTATGTTAAAGCACATCTATTTATGTTTATATTACAGAATCTAAGTAGTATTAGCATCCCATATTAAGAAAAATATCCACCAAATACTTTAAAGCTTATTGTATTATGGATGTTTCAATTATATCTTGGTTATCATCTTCAACCACTCATTATTGCTATTTCGACGTTTTATCAAGCGTTTCAACAGTGTGATGCTCGATGAATTGAAAAGATAACCAAATATGTTTGAAACATTCCATATAATGCAAGGTTTGAAGAATTTGTTAGTTTTGATTAATAAGTAATGCACGAAAATAGTCATTGACTTATTTGACGTGTGAAGAAGACATAAATAACAGAGTATACTATTTTACAATATAGATTTGTTTCATGTCATTGATAATAATTTAATATTTTCAGTTTCTAGCTTTCAACCTATAAGTAACAAATCAAAACAATGCATTTTATGTCTCCATGTGTATGCTTCAGGAGCAATAATACTGATTATTTTGGGAACTAGGTTTGACATCGGACAAATTGCATATGTTTTACTGGTAAAAACAAACCCATTTTACTCCTAAAAGTAATATGATTAGATTCAAAGAAAAATGAAATTAATATGTTTACAAAATCAACACAG
The DNA here is from genome assembly GCA_022664845.1 of Lepisma saccharinum. Classification (NCBI taxonomy): domain Eukaryota; kingdom Metazoa; phylum Arthropoda; class Insecta; order Zygentoma; family Lepismatidae; genus Lepisma; species Lepisma saccharinum. The sequence goes on from JAGDQP010064383.1 coordinate 5,903, forward strand.
TTTACAAAACATCGTTTAAACAAATGATCTAACTGCTTTAAACAAAACGTTTAAAAAAGTTGCCTCTTTTTAAAACACGTTTAAAACTTCTATTTAGTAAATTTTGTTTTACACATTTTTACCCTAATCTAGGCTGACGCCGTTTGAAGAAAACTGTTGTGAATGAAAATGTTAATGCTGTCTTGTAAACCGTAATTTAAATTTACATCATATAATTAACCTGCTATAGTAATACTGAACAAAGTACGTCCCTGATGATTTATGATATTTACTAACTTTACTTGATAGAAGTATGCTGGTGACGTTAGCTTTTAGTGATTCAACCACAGTTATTTGAAATGATTCCACCATTTCTTTATAGTTTTTATTAAGTTAGTTACAAACAGATGAAAATATAAAATGCAGTTACCTTAATGCTCCTGTGTAGAAGATATAAAATATTTCAAATTCACAGGTTGGGAGACACTCGCACTCGTTTAGTGATTCCAAAGTTGATTTTAAATCTGCAAATTATAAACCAACAAATATAATAGGTCGATCGAAGTTCAATATTGATACGCCTTATTATAATTAATAAATGCTCTAAAGTCGATTAGTTTATATTCCTTGTTAAGCATGAAATTTACTGCCGTGATCAGAGCATACGGTTCTTCCAAGTGACGTCATAAATGTTGAAGTGCCTACTTGAATGGAACCCAGGCTTTTGCACGACAGGTGAGGCGACACTCAACTATAAACAAGGCCTGGGGTAGCAGAAGCTACTGTAGCAGATTTACTGAAGAGTTGAAATAAGTGGTACTTGTTCCGTAAAGTAAATTTTAATTATAAGATGGCATTTGTATAAACAGGACATATTATTATTATTTTGTCAAAATAACCTAGAACGATCTTTTACATTCATTAATACATCTTGTAGTTAAGTCATATAGCTTTTACAACACAAACTCTGACTTAACATTTTCCGTAAACAATTTCAGCAATGTATAGATCCGACATAAAGGTTATACAGTTCAGGTTTTATTTTAGTTTCCATTCAACAATTTATTTTACATTTTGTGTTTCTTAACGCAGCAGAAACAGCATTTTTCATTGACCTCTAGCAAGCACCAATATACCTAAATTTAGACATGATGCAAAACAAAGCACAACAGCCAAACGAGGAAAAGTTACTCCTGAACTTTATCATCGGAATCCTAAGTTTATAACATACCATAACTCGCTTTACTCGCTCGGTATCTTCAAATACAGATTCAGTATCCAACAGCACATAGTTTAGTTACATGTTAGCTATCTCAATTACCTAGATTATTTACAGCTCTGATTAGTGGTTTTTGTAGCTTTCGTAACATCTTCATGTGGATTTTGCATGGCTGTAGCATCAAAACCACAATATTTAGAACTTATTACTTCCTACTTTAGAAGTTGTCTTACTATCATTAAAACCCGTTAGATTAATCGGAAGTAACATACATCGCTGATACTTTACAAAACATGTCATTTAAGTTCGAGCTACCGATGAACTTTAGTTACCGCCCACATTCGTATCAATAGAGTACCAACTAAGGTTATACATACTAATCATTTAGTTAGTTTGTTTGCACTTTATTTACAATGCGAACATGGGCTACCTTAAAGATATTGCCCCATGAACAAATAAATGTAACCTTTCGTAACGTAACTGACGCTAACCGAACCCAGGTTTTTGACTGGTTTCAGGTTACCATATCAAAATATATTAATTTAGCGTACTATCTTAGAGAATTCGCTTTAAATACCACGAATATATAGCACAGAAATATGTAATTGCTGTGTCTAGAAACACTCGACAACAGTAGTTTTGGCCACACCGAAACCAATAACGTGATATGAAGATTTTGTCAGATATGCCGATTTTAGAATTTATGACGGGTAAAATCTCAAAATAAATATAACGTATATTAACCTCTCATAGTGCACGTTCATATTATGCACATTGTTCATATTGTGTATTCCTAAACGAGTAGCCCACAAGTCAAGCGTTGAAATGCAAATATTTGATTCAATTTGGTGATGTGGTCTGTTGTTTAGGCAGCTCGTATATATGAAACTGGTAGTTCAGAATAGGGTGGGTCGAAAAAAATCAATTCCTTTTCAAGTCCTAATTCCGCGGAAAAGTTGTGAATTGGAGACACTAAAAGGGGTAAATCTGGTTTACATCTTCATGTGCTCTAAGGTTTGCCGATTTTTTTAAAAAGTAAAATTTTTACGATAAAATTCACATTTCTAACTGTTTTAAATTAGCCTCTTCCCGAATGTAATAGATCTAATGCGTATGTGTTAGAACCACTCAAAATAACGTTTAAATATTATTTAAATCCATCAATATCTTCGGGCCGCATATTGCCTTCAAAGTTAATTAAATTGTGAAAACAAAAATACATTTAAAGACAGATCATAATTCAAGTTAAAAAACAACTAACAAATTACATGTTGTTTTCTTTATTGAATGCAAGGTTAAATGATTAAGTGCAAATTATTTTAGATCATTTGTAATATTTATAAATATATCTTTTATTGAGAAAATGTAAGTTCTTGTGTGAAGAGTCGTAAGTCTAAGAAACTCATCTGGAACAAATGGACATCTCCGTTTTTACTTATTCTTAGCTGTAGGTACTTTAAAATCTGATTTATGGGCGAAGTTAGGCATGGTTTTTCCTTGACATCTGATTCGTTCTGATAAAACTATCCCTAGACTCAGCTCCGCAAAGTTATCTGAGGTGTCTGTCACGAGTTTCGCACATCATTCAACTGCCTGTGTGTGAACCGGGAATGCCTTGAATGTTATGTCCCAATTAGGGATTGAGTGAATTTGATTACGTGAATTAATCTCATCGTCACTGATATCTTTTAATAATGGGGGATACGATAAATCACAGTCCATCCAGTTAATTATTTCCGGGTCGTCTTCAACCTTCAAATTAAGTTTTGGCACATGTATGTTTTGGAGCAAAGTTCGAACTCTTTTATGTGTTTTGTATTATCTTGTATCATGACTAACATTAAATTTTCTGGAAGAAATCTTCAGGTTGGTACGTTGAAGATTGTATTTATTTGTACACAAGTTTTGGTCCTGCTGTAAAATATTTACCGGTTTAACACTTAACCACATTGACATGTATGACTTCAAAATAAATACAACTATTTCTTGAAGTTCGGGTGTGGGACTTTCTCACTTAAGTTTAATCTGAGAGTTCGATTTGCTGTTGTCAGCCACCTCGAGTGTGCTAAGGGAGCAGGATCTCGTGCAGCCAAATCCTCTTTATAGTTTCCCCAATTTACCGACATGGAACTATCGAGTAGATACTGCTGATCCTTATTTAGTATATTTCTGTCTATTGTAGGGATCTGACGATCAATACTATTGAAGCCAATTACTGGGCATGTTTCGCAGCATCCTAGCATTGGCCCCTCAAAGATTCCGGACACGTTGATTTACCGTCTAGGTATTGAACCAGATGGCGGAATTGCCCATTGTAACGGTTTCCCCAAATGTATTTTGATTCGGCGAATCAGACTATTTTTGTAACCTGTATTAACAGCAGTACCGTCGCATCCTATGACAACTGTTTTTTTAAAGATAAATACAACCACCAGACAGATAATAAATAATAGAAGTGACATTTTTTTCAGAACTTCCAGAAGTTGGAGTAACATGGACGATTTACGCTGAAACAGGTTCTTGAATTAGCGAGAAATGCTCTTCCCTGCATTACTTTACGGAACTTTTTCGAATGACTAACGTGTCGTTCTTCCTACGATCAAAATAGTGACATTGTAGTGGAAATTCGCCAGATTTACAATACAATTCAGCCCTAACATTTTGCTTTTCTCTTCTTGCTCTGTTTTGTATATAACATGGGGGACATCAGAATTGGTAATTAATCCAACGTCGTGCAAAAACGTGATGCGATTGCAGAAGTAGCGCGATCAGAAACTCCATAAGAATAGCTCAGTAATGCAGTACATTTTCGCTGAATTCCTATCTGCCAATTATTACATAATTGTTTGGTACTTCGTCGTTATCACTAAATCTTCGTCGTTATCACTATCTTTACTAGAATGATGTTGGCCTTCTTCGTCAGATTCGACAACATTTGCATTTGAATGTATGCTTGAGGGTTTTAAAATATGCAAAGTTTAGTGGCTATCAGGCGATCTCACTTCAAATGATTTATTACGTTTCATTGTTTCAGACATGCCTACCACTCTTATTTTTTCTATTCAATGTACTAGTAATAAGTAAAGAAACCTTAGTTCAATAACAGCTATTTGATTTGATTTTGCACAATCACACTTGACAACTATATCCCATTTACACAAATCAGGGGATTTGTTACTAATACAATTAACAACAATGGGGCATTTACAAGCTGTTTCGTTAAAAAAATCAATGAGAATTTTTGATTAAGCTTTCAATTTTCTACTTAAACAAATCTTTATTTTTATACCGTGTATATGATTTTTGAAGGCTGTAATATTTATCGTGCAACGCATGTATAAGTTGCAGGATTCTCTTATCTGAAGCTTTTGGGATAGATGCTTTCTGATACACACCAATTATTTTGCTAGATACTGTAGTGGCAACTAGTGAGAATCTGACATTTGTATTATTAACTTTAAGAGCAAAGTCGTATCTCTCCTGTGAACAAAACCGATTCAGGCCCACACCAGTAGGAAGCTTGTTTGATGAAAACTATTTAGGTGTACCAAATATAGGGCAATCAAATACTTGTCTTGTGATGATTTTTTTACGTACAACCATAGTACATAACCTTTAACTCAGAATGTTACACAAATAGGCCATAGCTCAAAATCAACATTGAAATGCATGCCACATTAATAACGGGAAGAGAGAACGAAACACACATCAAACAGAGGAATTAGTGCAGACTGACAGATCAATGGCGCGTCGCGGTGGGGAGCGAGCGCGGAAATTTGTTAGATTTGACAGCTGTTGCGCGAGCGGATCACCTTAACCGATTTGAACCATTCCTTTTTCTAAATCTGTATCGATTCGAGAAAGAGCCGACTATAACTAGTCGACTATATTACTGGAAAAAATGGTAAACTTTGAACGTCTTTTGTAGACGAAATATTAAATCTGGCCTTTAATTGTATTATTTTTATCTTTTTATAAGAAAAACCTTAATTTGCAAATCATTAGTTAGTAGAAAAAAGAGTTTTAACGTTTGCCAATAGTTTTTAAACGTTTATTGTAAAACCTAAACATCCGAGAAGAAAGTATTCCGAATAAATATTAAGTATAAACTAGGGCCTGTAATTTAGTATTTACACGTTTGGTTTCGTTTTTAAACAATCCAATTACTTGTAATGCACTGCAGAAGTTTGTATCCAGATATTTATGTTATTGCCCTTTTCATATTTCGGTTGTTGTCTTGATAGTTAGAATGTGAGGCAATGTATAATATACCAGATGAGCAATTGCTATCATCACAACGGCAGTTGCGAGAGAAAAAATCCATGTTTTATTTAAACCTAGCTATTTACCACTCTTTGGAACATTAACGACAACTTACCAGGGAGCATTACGTTTACACACAATGATGTAACCACAGCATTATTCTAGGTAGATATAAGAACATTTTAATGTTGAGAATTACGCACTTCCCAACCAGAT
>JAGDQP010064384.1:382-11579 GCA_022664845.1 Lepisma saccharinum
AGGGTAAGACTTGTGAAAACGCTCTAGTTGACAAACTAGATAAATATGAAGTGGAGTTCAAGAAATACCCTCAGAACATTTTATATACGTTTGCTTAGTTCTTTACCGCATACAATATAGAGAGTATAAGAATTTGTTATTTAATAATTATAACAATTATGCTCTATGAATAATTGCAATACTTCTGAAATAGAAAATTCACAATATCTAGTAAGACTTCTTGTTTTTTTTATATTAGCAGAATTAGTAGAGAACGTATTCCACCATTTTGATTAAGCTTATGGTACCTTAACAGCTTGAAACATGTGATCATACTGCTAGACCAGTGTACTTACATTAGTTTCCAAGCGGAACAAACATTAGTAATCATACTTAAGTGGGGGCAATTTTGACCAAGATTTATTATATTGTGATCACTGAAACATCTCTTGAATATCGAAGATACGTGTCGTGAACTGTATGTTCATATAATAACATAAATTAGGTATTGTAGCGCTGTTATCGAACTATAAAATTATCATCATAATTGTTGTTGTGTATTTACTACACCTTGTATGTGAATACTTTATATTCAAACGCACCTAGAACAATTTGAGAACGATTTTTTCCCATTCACGTTGAAGCTGTTACAATCCGTGAAATAAAATGTAATGAAACAAGAATTACCAATAATTAAAGCCATTCATTTTATAATTAGTTAGTCAGACCGAAGTGGAAAACTAGAAAAGACCAAGTACAAATGGGCACACTTACGGAAAAATCTATCTCGTGAGAGTAGCATTTTTTCTAATCGGTTTAGATTTAAAGGACAGACAAGTGGTTTGACCATCACATGTACTTAGTTTAAAGATTGACTCATTAATGTATGTTAAATAAAACATATATTAGTTCACGAGTACATTTGTGCTTGATAATGCTCAGTTTTAGGTCCTTTTAAATGCGAACCTAGAACAATATATCTTAACTGGACACCTTGGAAACCATTTCGTACAATAAATTGTATAATTCAATAGAAGAAAGCACTGAGATTAAAGTTTCAATGAGATTTCAATTTGACCAACAAAGTAATAGTTTAAAACTTTTCCAAATATTTGCAAATTAGGAAAGTTCAATAGAAAATTATTTTGTAAGGATCCCATATATTAGTTTTATAGCTAAGCTGCATGCAATTAATACCAACATGTTATCTCTTTCTATTGAATGTTAAAAATAAATTTGAATGTGTTGCTTTTTGTTCCTGCGGCGATGAACTTCTGAGTTCCATAAGCAATACAGTTAGTTAGTTAGTTGTTTTTTGCACTCTGCCATTAAGCCAATAGTTAAAATCCAATTTGCATCACAATCTACCTTAACTCTTGTATATAAGAAGATCAGATAACGGTCTGCAAAATTATAATCAACCACTCATTAAGTTACGGGACAAATGTCACTACATTTGCCCTTGCTTCAACCAGAGACAGAAACAGTCTCGGCAATCTGGCAGCAGTGTTGACAGCTTTGTGGTATTCTGGTAGTGATAACTAGAAGAAAACTCAGCACAGATTTTGTGGCAAGTCAGTAAGGTGCAAGTGTAGTGGTTTTAGAGGGCAGCGTAAATATTTCAGTATTGGTCGTGAAACATGGACCACATTCAATATTCCTGTGTGTAGGGACGAGATCGAGGCTATAGAGTTTCCTATTAAAGCAGAGATTCCCGAATGAAACTAAAGAGTAAAGTATAGTAAGTTTAGATGGTATGTTCATCGTTATTAAATATTTTGCTCACAGTACAGGATGTATGTATATATATGAAATATGCTTCCGATAGATATGTATTTATGGAAATGCATGTATACGAAAATGATTCTATGCTTCATCTTTATTAAATGCGTTTGTCTCTGTCAACTTATGTTTCTGATTGTCTGTTGTTCATATGGCTATTGAACAAACGTTGCTTTTTAATATGTTATTTTACAATTTAAGACAAGTATATTATTATATTTCTATAACACTATTATCCCATAGTGCAATCATTATTGAATAAGTTTTGCCAGAGGTTTTTATTTGTTTCCATGACACGAATACTTAAATTCATATTTTGTGAAATTTGAAGCAATATTAAACAATATTATATTCAATATACATCGTTCAGGTTGTTCTGGAATAAAAGTTAGATACCAAACGAGCCAGCGGTCTTGTTTGCTTTCTGCTTGCAGCACGAGGATTTAGTGGCTCAAACTCAGTAAATATAAGTAAGTTTGTACGTTTTTTTTAAAAAAATATATATAAGTAAGGATCAAGGACATTGTCTAGTGCATATCTTAGACGGACTTCGTTTCTGATAATCATAATCAATAATTTAAATATATATTTCTGAGAACTTTGGGTAGTAGGTTAGACGCGGTTAGATACCAATACAAAAGCCTTGACCTGTCATTTTGTGTGCCTTACCCAAAGAAGCGTGTTACTACTGGAAGTACGTCATTTCTGAGGCAAATGACAGATTTGGTCATTATTGTCCGTGTGGCCTTTAGGCCTAAGTTCAGTAAACAAATTCAAGTTGATCCTCTTTTCCTTTTGTTTCCAACCTAAACTACAAGAACATAAAATTACGTTGGCAGGTAATGTTGTAAACATAAAGACTATTTGGGACTCATAATCTATATATAAATTCTTAGTAAGCAATTAGCTAAACACGACAGCTACAGATTCCAAGAGTGTAACTAGACCTCGTAAATCAGGGGCTAAGAAAGGCTGCAGAAGAGTATTCAAAGATATTATCATTGTATTTAATTTGCAGTACTAAATACTCTGCATGTTTGAAATGAAGTTGAATGTTTGTTTGTAGGTTGTTTCTCCTAAAGTAAGTCGCCTAAAATGTGTTTATATAATTTTCTATGATATCTATAGATTACATGAAAGTATAACATACTATATAAATCTGAACACGCTATATTATCCTGATATAGTTTCCACATGTGGCATAATACGTGTGCACATTTACAACCATTCATTCTAAAACAAAAACGTGCCTTGAGTGATGAGCTTGAGATATTCCTTGGATGAGAAATTACTTTTTTACTCAACCAGGATCTCGAATCCGAATTTCAGCATTCAACTAATATGCTCAATAAAAGTTGACTTAAAGTAACTACAGTAACAAAGCTCATTTTAGTTTTGTTCACTGAAGCAAACCTAAACTTCACTGTTTTGAACCATCTGGGAGAATATCTAAAGTGTAGTCGAATTGAATAACATTGAAAGGATCATTTCGTTATCTATATTTGTGTGATTTGTTGAACAATTAGTATTGTTACAATACAAAATAAATTATTCAGATTTTTATCTAGCTAATTATCATGAAGGAGGCACAGAAATTGCATTATTCCTCAATCAGGCTACCATCCGCATGCCTATATATTAATATTTGATCATTACGTCATCGTTGTTTGCTATTATTAAGTAAAGTAGCAATCTTATATTCTTCTAAAATTTATATACTATCAAGAATGTACCGTGGCTACCTCTTCTGATTCTACATACACCATGACTTGAATGTTTCAAGTAACCACATTTATAACAAGAATATCAAAGAATTCTTATATATTTTACTAATATTATTATGCTGTTTATTTATAATAAATATCTAGCTTTGCTTTAAGAAATCACCTTCAACGTAATTCACTATTATTGTATACACTATATTATACACGATACATTTCCACTAAATTTACACAATACGGGACTCAGATAGTAGCAGTCTTATAACTTGGATCAAGTATTGAATGTACAATTGAACTTATTGCTAAAGTTTAACTTTTATTTCACTGGTAATTTAATTTCTTGAAGTTGAAACTAGCTTTTCATCATTTACAATTGAGTAACTTTAAATGAATACTGTGAAAGACAAATGCAACAATAGTTGTTACATATGAGACTTTTGTCACTCTTCATCCCCTTGAAACCCGCTCTTCTTTCGCCCTATCTCTCCGCTTTGGATTTATAAAAACATAGAAACATGGCAGGCCAGAAATAAACTCTGAAATGTGTTGCATGATATTGATTTTAAATTGTCCTCTCTTCAATTACACGTGTGCACTCTCTCTCTTTTATCATGCTTTTAATTAGTAGAAATGCGTAATGAGGAATTATGGAATTACGACACATAATTGGATGCAGCCACAGGTTCACGCAAACTCGCTACGGTACATCGTAGGAAGTTGAGTTTGAAAATATTAAACCATCAAAACTGCTTTTTACCATGTGTGACTTTAATGTATATATATATATATATATATATATATATATATATATATAGAGAGAGAGAGAGAGAGAGAGAGATCGCGAATTCGTGTTTAGAGAAGGGAGTAACAGCGTAACGTAAATCCACTGTACTTGTTAATAATATAGCGACAGCACCATTGTAGATATATTTTCTGCTTTCAGTGGTCAATTATTTCATACGGTTCGTTTCATTGATAGGAAAGTAAGGTATAGGTAAAAATAATTATTAAAATGTGACCTTCATTTCACGTTAAGTTACGTGTTTTCTTTTTTAATTGAAGGATTATAATTGCATGTAATTGTGTGATTTCGTATCAAGTGAAACAGTTGTTTTTACACAAACAGCTGTTATGATATTTTTAAATAATGGAAATTATTTGTACGTATACAAAGTCCGCAACCTACTAAACAAAAGTTTACCAGGTTGCAGCCAACAGGATTTAAAACGTTAGATTAAAAGGCTGCTACGTGGGAGTCAACGAAATGTCGCGATTAATGTTCGCAATACGTAAGCAGGTTTCGGCGTACAGACTAAACCAAATGTAAGCAACTTTTGTATTAATATTACTTTGCGTGTAAACAACTATTTGTTCCTAATCCAACGCTAACATGTTACAAATTTCGCGTTAGAATTATTGACACTATTTAGTGCAAATTGTATGAGAATGAAATATGAAGATAGTAAGTCAGGTATATGGTAGTTTGAAGGAAAGGCAATGTCTATTATTGGTGGTTTTCCATTTTCCATTTATTTCATTACATTCATTTCCATTTTTCCTTCTTACATTGGAACGGTACTTTGTAAGGTTTGCAAATACATTAGTAGAAAGAATGCATTAAATATAACACAATTTATTAGTTATTGTTTAATTAGTTTGTCTTCTCCCGCTCTTTAAACTATATCGTGAAACATATTTACCAATCTTAGCTGACAGGATTTAAAACTTGTCACATAAAATTGGAGGAAATTTTTTGGAAATAGAAACAGTGAATTCAGACATTTAAGAACCAAATTGCCCAAAAAAATGTTCCCAAATTACTGGGTCCGTTTATACTTTTTACAGTGTGACCTAGTCTGTGTATATGATAATTGTATTAACCGTGACCTTACCAACGCGTGGTCCTGTAACAGAATGACACCTCTATGGTTCACCAGTGCTGCTTCCAGGCCTTTCAGTTTTATTATACACGTGCTCCAATTGCTGCTACCACACCGTTGATTTGACTGTCTAGCCAAGCGTTAGCAGATTGCTATCCACGATACTCTGAACGGTCCAACAAGCACGTAAAACATTCTTCTGGTAGCTAGTGGTAGTTTTGGTTGCTGTAGACAGGTTTCAAGTGAAGCCAACCAATGGCGGTACAGTGGAGTATCGTAAAGACCCCAGTTATATTCGCAAGTTGTCCAGAAACGGATCCTTTCTTTGGGGAGACAGAAAACAAACACAGGCATTTGCACGTGTCACTTTCTGAAAAGCGGACAACTGATGTGTTGCTCATGATCCCCTCTTGATACCGTTTTTCAAGCTGATGTATGTGTTGCTGAATGGTTTCCGCACAACAATTGATGCTTCTCCAAACACTTCATATATTTGGTCATTATTGGTATCAATAACTGCCTTGAGTGTATCGTTATCCTTGACTTGTAGACGTCCTATGCATGGTGCGTCCTGGAGGAATCCATCCTCTTACCACCATTACACTTTCCGCTAATTTACCAAATCCCTACCGACTACCAGTGCACTCTGGTTCGTTTTCAGTTTTAAATTGTACAATATACAGGTCATTATAACCCCGTTTTGGGTTCCCATGTGTGATCAGTATTTTTTGACATCCTCGTTTAACTTTGGTGATAATTACCAACCGGGCACAAGAGAAAACACTCACTAACGCATTACCTTTTTATCGGTGTTGCATCTAACCGAACGGTGTGAGGAGCGCGTGCAGATCAACCACATGAAAATTCTAAATAATGTTATTGTTTGGCCTTCGTATAATTGATGTACTTGGAGCATGCATATTACCGACCAACAATTCATTATACATTGCACTTGTGCTGCAGTTCACACAGTCTGAAAATGTGTCGCGCTCGTAGATACACGTACTGATAAATATTCATAACGTTTAAGGTATGCAAATATGGCCTCAAAACGTGTCCCTTTTACAATTAAGAAAAACATTCGATAAGATGTTTAGTTTCGGACTTAAACAGTGAATCTATGAGTACAAATTAACATGATTTTAATCGACATCTATTGGAAATTAAACCTCAACAATTGTAGAAACATTAAACTTATTACTTAAAGTTTTATTCATTGATCCAATGGGTTTTGAAATTATGTGTAAAAGTATAGTTAGAATCATTTTATGTTCTAAATTAATTTTCCGATATATTTTCTATTTTATTTCCTAACTTTCAACAATTCTAAGGGATAACGCATCTGAGCAAATATCCTTTCATACATAAAGTTATGAAAAGTAGACACATCCTAGCATTCTGTTAGTGAAACCGGTGAAATTAAAAACATTACACAAAGATACATACAGGGGTTCTTTCAGTTGACTCAAATTTCATTACACTAGTCATTAGATAACTGGGTTTATTAAACATTTACTGAATTGCTTTTAATCCATTTTTTATAAATTATACAATACCTTCTTTGAACCAGGAAAGTATTTTCATACATTACTGATGGAAATTTCATTTCAACGCAGTTTGTCGAATATTATTTGGTGTATTGGCAAAAGTCTTATCACAGCTGGTAACGCTTGTTTCCCATAAAATCAAGTTTAAATTTATAATCTTTTCCCTCTGTTTCTCTCTCCTTTCTCTCTACCTCTATATGTGTGAGGGTGCCCTGTTTGTGCTTTCCAAATTGTACGTGTATGAGCGGTACAAGTGGTTACGGAAATAATATTTCTGTGGATTCAGCTATTGAGTTTCCCATTGCATTAAATTTCTCGCTGTAAATTCTTCGCTCTGTTTCCACGAATTTACCCTCAGAGTTTGATTTTATTCTGGTCAATAATTCAAAGCAATAACAACGTGAAATTATTGCTCAACCACCAAAGGCTATTTAAGAGTCCTCCTCGTTGTTTCAATTAAAAAACAGATCAACTAAAATTTAATTAATGACATCTAATCTAAATAAAGTTTTAGAGAAATTAAAAACAGGATATAGTGAATAACTTTTAGAATAAAATACCATCAAGAGATCAAAACGGCTTTAAAGACAACAAATGTGTGCAAGAGACATCATTTAAATGATTTCAATTTACTGTTCAGAAATAATTAAATCAATTGTTCTAATATTTAAGTTTGGTTTACACAAAAAAAAAACGTACTCTGGAAATTGTATGCTTTTTTTTTATCATAAAATCTACTAAGAGGAAAGCAGATATAATGTGAAAAATTAAAGCATCATAAAGTTGTGCTATGAATTTTAGATTCAACATTCTCCCTACAGGTTAATTTTTAAAATTTTCAATACTGGTTTTCACAGGAATACTATAATTATTTTATATTTCTTTGGACATTTGTTACTTATAAATGAATAATGAAATAGTTTTGATCTCTAATGGTTATATAGTGTCCATAGTCATTTCTTGGTTGTTTGTGCGTGCACCACTTTGTTTTACTTAACGTTGGTATTCTGTAGTTGTATTTCGTTCAAGAATTGGGCAGCAAAATTAATTTATACTTTTACTTCATTATTTAAAAATTTGTTTCATTTTAGCATCGTAGACTATGACCTACATATCAGAACTGATAATTCAGCCACAAGCTCAAACCTGATGACTCAAAGTATTCTTACCTTGCCCATACCCAATTTTTTCAACATGGTACTATCGCGATTTGTTACAAAATTACAGTAACAGCCAATGTAAAAGCCTCGCGATTCTTTTTCAGTTCTGACCTGGTTAGAATACAGCACCCCAAATCTAAAAGTTGCGCTTGGTTTTCTTTTTCTCAACAACATTGCTGGCTTAACGTTGCTTTAAAATTAATTTTGTCACATTTTTTTTTCTGACACTGAGTTGTGGTTTGTTGTGCTGCCAACGATGAATTATAAATTTCAAGGATAAAACGAGCTACACTACAGAGAAGATATGTTATTTATAACGTTGTAAAAAGTATGGAATATCAACAGAAAAAGAAAGGATCATGAATAATGTCTTTGAACTCAAGAGGGTTGTTGCATGAATTAAACTGTTTCTAATGATGATTAGACAAGTTAAACAATAATGGTGCCCGAGATTGGTGATTAGGTACGAGTTTCCATCAAAAAGAATAAATAAAGACGAAGAAATTAGGTAAAAAGTCTTCTTTATCTCATGATTTGTAGTTACATTTCTGTTCTTACAAGGAAATCGCCAATACAATCACATGAAAACATACCCTCAAATTTTCCTTGGAGAATCTAAGTCCTATAGAAAGGTAAGATAAAAAAAATAGTTGCCCATATTAAGTTCAAGGTACCGAGATAAGGGCTGTAATATTGGTTGAAGTGTACAAAATATTTTTGTTTTATGATTCAGTCAAGATAAGGCACTTTTGCTTCACTTTCATTCTCTAATTAAACACTGCTGAGTTGTAGCATTACCTCTTACACCGAAGCACGCTTCGTCCGGGACGTATTTAGAAGTTCTATACCACCGAAATACATGTTTTTTGTAAAACAGTCAAAATTATATGGATTTTACGAAAAATTCGAATTTTGGTGGGTCTAGAGTCCCTAAATACGCCCATGGCAAGTCTCCCTCAGTTACAATCGCAGTGGCGTGTGATATAGAAGTTGAAGATAATATCCAACAAATCCACTTTACAAAAATCAAATTGAAGAATGTAACTGAGAGAGACTTCTATGCTTGTCGACTGGGTAACGTGAAATTTGTAACTTGATTTTTCACCTGGAGAATTCCACTAATATTGCATTTGCTTATTCATGCAATTTTCACAAATGCAATCCTTAGATGTTGACTTGATTTTCAAAGCGATACATCTTACGTCATTACTTATCGAAATCCTATCACATTTGTGATGAAACTTACTACATTTGTCTGACTCTAACTCTCAAATACGAAGTTTTCTATATTTTTATATTTACTCTTATTTTGAATGATTAATTATCTTCCGATTTTTTCTTTTGCAAGAAATTTGAAATGTACTAGAATTGTTTTAGTCTAATTGGGGGAGTATGTTAATTGTTAAGGGACAAAAGAAATTAACATTTCTTTAATCTGTAGCATGTTACATAAAGGAATTCCTTTTCCAATCCAGAAAATGATTATAAATTATTAGTATGATTAATAGGTAACTTTAGAAACGTGTCAGACTCCACTTATCTCTGAATAATCGTGTGTTGAGTTTCACGATCAATACAATGATTGAAAGTTTAATATGGATTGCTTGACAGTTTGATTGATAAGTATGTTTTATTTCTCGCGATTGACTATGAGCTTCATTGTTATTCTTGTATATATTAATTTAAAGTGCATTTTTGATGTATCTTCTATTAAAATGAACTTCAGATATTTTCAATATTTAAAACAAATTAATTTGTGTTAAGATACTCTATTTTATAGATATCGAACTTATTCTATCTGAAGCATTGTTTTGGAGGTTTCTTACGAGCAAAATAATTAGTTTCGAATTTATTTTCTTTCATTCAAATTACCAGGTACAAAAGTACGATATTGTTGTTATAGAGCTGGTTTTGATAACTATCGAGAATTATTTAACGTGTAATAAGAAACAAGAAACAAGCTTTAGACTTATTATTAGCTGCAATTTAGATCACTTGTCACTTTGAGAAAGATAGATTTCCTGCTTTTCAAAAACCAAGCTCTCATGTTCAAATTAAGATACCGTAGAATATTAAGAATAACTACTACATAAACGTAAATTTGAAGCCAATGTTAGAGGCATCTATTATTAACATTTTGAAAAGTTTTACCTCTTACTACTTCCAAAAACGTTCAAACCAAATTCTAGATCCTTACGATTAGCATGTAATACTCATAGAATAATCCTGAAATATTAATTCAATTTTAGCATTTTAAATTAATGGTATACTTGCAACATTACCTTATATCTGTAACATTTTGCGTATATCATTTTTTTTTTAACTTCGTTGTATTTATTCAAATTAATCATTATATACAATTTCACATCAGTGGTCGGCCGGGTGACCGAGCAATCTGCGGCGGTAAGCCAAGACTCGAAAGTCCCCGCTCAGTTGGTAGAGCGCTCACCTCTGGTGCTAGGGGTCGTCGGATCGATCCCTGCTCATGCCATGTGGGCTTTGTGGTGGACAAACACCGTGTGCGTGGGTTTTCTCGGGGTGCTCCCGTTTCCTCCCACTTTCTTCATTCCACCAATTCATCCCATCATCATCCATACGGCCTGAGCCATAGTTGCCTAAAGGCCTTAAAATAAATTCAATTCAATTCAATTCGAAAGTCCCCGGTTCGAATCCCGGCAGGGGCATGGGTGTGGATTTTAACAACACTGTTTGTGTGAACGGCTCAATTCTATAGACTATAATGAAGGAAAACCTAAAACGGAACTCCAACACAGGTCGTTCAGTTACAAGTCCAGTGTCTAAATGACTGGACCAAGGTGCCATACATGATTACAGTGCCAAAGAAAACAGTATAGAGGGTCAGTAATGTGTTGCCAAAACTCCGAAGACACACTTAATTACTTACAAGACTGAGTTACTGGTACTTTTCAATCATTTTTTGCTTTGTTGAACAGGAAATTGAATCACCATTGGTTCAGAATATTTCACATTTCGGCGAACATAAGCGGTCAAGAGAGCAGCAGCAAACATTTTACCAGCATCGGATGCATAGTCCTGACAAGGCACCAATTTATGCTTTTGTGCAAGTGCGGAAATTATATTAAAACTCTAAACTGAGTTCTTCCAAT
>JAGDQP010064385.1:0-11579 GCA_022664845.1 Lepisma saccharinum
GTATTAGGCTTCATACCAATGGATAGTATAAATAGTAATTTATTCACTTGATAAATGATTCAAAGAATTTGTAACAGTATTTTTGCAAACCTCACACCACTGATTCTAATAGACTATTTACTTTTCCTCTGTTCAAGATAAAAGATCAAACTTGGCGTTCAACACTAGACGATATCAAAGGCCTGTACAAAATCATAGAAAACAGCAACTCGTTCGCTCACTTTTTAAACTAAGGTAGCTAGCTAGATAATAAACTGACAACGTAACTTGTCAATATATAAAACAAAGTAAAAATCTTCCAGATTCTTGCATCGCGTTCTTTAACGAACAACAAACTTTGTATTGAAAATGAACTAGAAAAAATCTTCCTCGGAGATCCTAAGTCTTTCCAGGAGACGAAAACATCTTGCCGATTTTAAATTTACGAAAGGAATTCTATTTATTTTTTCTTCAGGTGTTCCGCCAAAAATCTTTTCGGTTGTAAGCAGCGTCATAAAATCTTTCCATCTCAATTCACAGTTTTAGGCCTCCATTCTGTTCGCGTAAAGAATCGGAAACAACAAAGGTAAAAGATACTCACAAATCATTATGTCCATCTGAACATAAAAGTACCGCATTTACGAACAAGCTTATAATCGTAGTATGTCAATAAATTATTAACAAGCACAATCCCAACTGGTAATCCAGGTGTCTATATCAAACTGTCTATCTTCATAGAAATCTACTTTTACAATCTCACAGATTTATTACAGTCTTTATGTATAGCGATCCTTTTCCCCCTCTTCATAAAATGTTGTTTACAAAAGTAAAGAGTTACCTGGCTAGAGATGTATTTCACAAGAATAGGTGTTTCTACAAATAATCAGAATTTCCAAAACTTTCTATCCGTTCCCAAACAGCACATTTAATTTTTTTAATCCCACCTTCATTCTGGTAGTTTCTTTATAACACACGACTGTCATTGGTTACTGAGATTTAAATTGAAAACAAGCAAAGCGAAGTTTAGGTCCTTACGATATACTGAAACGTATGGTATTCTTATTCCAAAGCAACGCATTATAGAGGAAACATGTGCGTTTAACTTAAGCAACAAATCTCAAAATATTTCTTAGTAAAAATATGACAATGTAATTAACAATAATCTCGTGTACACTGGGAAAAATAGCACATTAAAATTTTCTAATTTTCTCAGGTATCAATAATCCCAAATGAATAAATTTAATTTAATGGAGTTCTCAAACTATTATCTTAATCCAAAGCTCTGTAAGGTGATACCCACAGTAAATAACCAAAATTCATGACCTTGTACGGTGTCGCGGCGGCTTTGCGTTGGGTTTTCCCGAACGACGCGGACAACGGGGAGGGCGGTAAACGACGACTACGAGGCAAGGGTGACAATAGTAAAACAACATGGTGGCTGCGGAATGGCGGATGACAATACATATTGAAAGTAAAAAAAAATATTCAAATTTACCACTATACATACAGACTTCTAACTTCTAGGATGCCTGCCTAACACCCATAGCAACACTACCAAATAAAAAACACCCTCAGGGGCATATAATACCACTGACACCAAAAAAAGAGCAAAAGTCTGGCAACTACTACTAAGAGCAACCCATGAAATCAAAATTCTTAAAATAAAATAATAATTAACTAGTAGAAATTAGGCCCTGCAATTTTCAAAGTAATATTAATATATTATTTACTTGGAAAGTTTACGTTTGTTAAGTTTCAAACAATTTGTTTCTTTTTAATGTATTTCATCTTTGATCTTCTAATGCAAATATATGATATTCCAGTACTTGCGAAACTCTTAGTCTATTATTTTGCACAAAGCTATGATAAATATTAAAATATACGGACATTTCGATACTTTAACAATAAAACTCATGTTACGTTATTTGTAAAGGTCTTCTAGTTCAATTTTGTAAGTACATAGGCTGTGTTGTTATAATAGGCTTTAATATAATAAATTTAAGGATCATTAAGATACATAATTTAAAGTCCTTTAAAAGATCTTACAAAACCAACAGGTCTGCGAGTTATGCTCATTCAAGAAACTAATAGGAGATCGGACACTTCTTGAGAAAGGTTTCGACAATATGTAGTCACGTCTAACTAAAAATGGGATGGAATGTTACAAAAAACCAAGATAACGAGTAGAAAACTGTTATGTAGCAATTGCAGCACATAAATGCACTTCGATTGTATTGATGAGACACTCGTCATCCAACCGCTTTCGACATTTGTCACTACACTGTACTCAATATTGTCTCGTTGTAATAGCAACTATGATATAATCCACTGAAGTTGTCATTATTTTTTGACTATACTCTTGATCTTGTATCAGGTCATTCTCGTTTAGTGACAGGTTTGCCTCTTAGACCTTTCTTGCCATAGACGGTTTTACCCTTTCTTCCTCGGAATTCAAGAGAAATTATTATTACTAATAACTGTTTCCGCTTCAAGTTTTGTTAGCTACAAAAAGTGGTTGACGTTAAATTTTTCATAGATGAATTGGAGGTCCATCATTCAAACTAATTCTATCTTTCAGTCTGTCTTCAATGCCTTCATCGCTTGGAAGTGGAAAAAGATTGACAAGTACCTTGGTACGTAAGATGTGAGGATTGTATAAATATATGCCATACTGCCTGAGTCTACCTACGATCTTTCTTTGTATGCTTTGATTGTTTCGAACAAAATTACGACGTTCTTCATTGTGAGAGCGTTTCAAACCTTTTGAAAAAACTCATAGCTAGCGTTTCACATTTATGAGTGCTGTGATAAGAATTGTTATTTACGTTACAAAAAGTTACGTTTGGAGTTGTTACTTCGGTCTGTGTTTAAACAACTGACATAAATTTTTAAGTAATTTGAAAAAAAAAACTATCTACTCAATACGTGCTCGCTACTGTTTTAAATCTCACTCTAAAATATATTTTCAATCAACAGCTTACCATTTGTTGAGCCTTAGCACCCTCTAGCAACAGGTAGAAAAATAACATATTGCAAAGTATATACCCATTTGCAACATATAAATGTCGCATGTAAAATTTATATGCAAATTCAAATTCACACGTGTTGCAACACACCCTGCTCGTGGGCTTTGTGGTGGACAAACACCGTGTGCTTGGGTTTTTCCATTTCTTAATTTTTATTCATTCTACTAATTCATCCCATCATCATTCATACGATCTAAGCCAAATTTGCCTAGAAACCTTCAAAACTTATTTTTAAATCCATTTTTTGGCTGCCCGAAATTCCGGTGCTTCTTCTATTCGAGTGCGCCTAGTATCCACAACAGAATATGAGATTTCTCAAAATTAGTATACTGATATACCCTATCTAACGGCATCCATTTCTAGCGAATGTTTCTTTCTAAATGTTATTTATTAAATTGTCGATAAATATTAAGCTCGAAAGTCAATACACAATTAATATCTTATTGTGGGTGTCAGTCATGACTTTTAATAATGCGCGCTTAGTATAGAGAGTGTAGTACAGTATCATTTTGTAGATTACTGCCCAGCAAAATATGAAAGGAAGAAAATACGCAAACAACAATGCAAGTTCATTACAACCAGTGTAATAAATGAAATTTAGTTGTGCACATAGAGGACAGAATATACACTGAATTAGCAAAACTCATGGGAAAGTCACCTAATATCTGATCGGGGCCCCTTCTAGCCCTGCGGAGGCGAGCAACACAGCGTGGAAGTGAGTCTGCAAGTCCCTGGTACATTTCCCGAGGCAGTTGATACCACACAGTTTGCAGAGCGGAAACCAATTGCGGCCTCTTTGTGGGTGGAGGATTCAATGCACGGAGCCTGAATTCAACGGCATCCCAGATATGCTCGTTGTGGTTCATATCACGGCTCCAGGTTGGCCAGCTTAGTTGTTGGACCTTTCCTGCATGCTCTTCGAACTATTGTCGAATGACATAGGAGCCATGTGGCGGCACATTGTCATCTTGAAAAACCGCAAGATCGTTAGGTTGTTGAAACGGGTGTAGATGATCTTCGATCATCGACGATACCATTGACCAATTAACGTGTATTTCAGAACAACCAGAGGGCCCATTCCATACCAGGAAAGCGATGACTCTTACTCCACCGCCATGAACTACACCCTTTTGTCATGCGGGACCAATCCATTCGTAAGGTCTGCGCAACACACGGTGCTTCCTATCGACATGATACAGTTCATACCGTGACTCGTCAGACCAGCTGACGTTACACCACTGTTTCAGTGTCCACCAGAGGTGGTTCTTAGTAAAACCAAGCGTCCTATGGCGCGTCCGGAGTGTCCTATGACGCGTGGTTAGCACTGGCAAACGTGTAAGGGCGACGGCTCCCATACCCGAGGAACGCATGTTCCGACGGATTGCCCACTGGAAACATTTCTAGCGCGACCAGTGTTGAATTGGGCCGTGATTTCTCGCACTATCGCCGCCCTGCCTCTGTTGACCATACGTCCCAGGTGTCGACGGTCTGGGTCGTTGGGAGCGGCTGGACGCCCGGTATGGTGTCTGTTGTGGACTGTGACGCCTTCATCTACACATTCTCGGTACACCCTGGACAAACTTGAACCTGTGAAGCCGAATTCCTGCACTACTAAAGAAATCGAATTTCCCATGCTTCGGGCACCCACACCCATGCCCCGTTCGAATGGCTTGAACTCACCACGACACTACATTTCACATAATTTACTCACACAGCAACTTCCCACAAGGTCTCACACACAACTGCAGCCGTCGCGGACCCCTGAAGGGTGTGTGGAATACACGTGGTGTCTTCCCACGAATCAATGACCTAATATCCCATGAGTTTTGCTAATTCAGTGTACTAAAATGCGATAATTTCACTTCCAGTAAATTTGATTCTTTGGCCCGTCTCATATTCGGATATTAATTTATTTCTTTATTTACTTTTTATATCTCTAATTATTAAGTGTTATTTTGTTGCGTTGTTTTTCAGTTTCAATTTCCGGAGAACACCTCATTTCCTATTAAAAATAAAAATGCTTCATACATTTTAGCCATCGTAGTTTCATTCAAAATTTGTATTAATGTTTCTCTTTATGTAGGAGATACTTGAAGCTTAAAATAAAAATATTCCTATCTTTCAATTTCCAGTGGATTAAACCATAACTCAGATTTAAAGATGTTCAGAATTACGAAATGTAGATCAGAATTCCAGAATCGCAATGTAAAATTTCGAAATTAAGGAATTTCTAAAAGTCAGATTTGCACAATGTTGAAATTTTGAAAAGCCCGAATTCCGGAATTCACGGAATCCAGAATTCAGGAAATAACTTCTAATTTTCGAAAGTAAAAATTTGGAGATAAATTGGAATATACAAGAAATTTAGAAAACTTTCGAGCACCAGTTATAAGTATAATAATTTTTTTCAATAGCGTAAGTTGCATTTCTGAAATCACAGCTCGACATATCTCGAGGGCTGCTCGCTTACGGTAAATCGGACCCGTGCCAAGCGATTTCTTCTAATTTATACTGTAATATATGTTAATAGCATCAATGGCGTAGGTAAGGGGGGGGGATATGGGAGATATATCCCCCCCTTGACTCCAACTTTATAAACTTGAAAGAATATTTTAACAAGAAAAGAATGAAGTTATGTTTTTCAACACATAATTGTTAGTTAAAATATAAAATTAATTGTAAGGGCAGCAGAAGCACTATAGCTTACAACCGTCCCGACTCCCGATATAATTGTAAGTTTATTCATGAACAGACAAGGTTCCTATTGTACATTCTGGGTTGTAGTTTCACATTTAGATATATGTGGTAAATAACCATTAGGAAAACCAGTAATATAAAAATTATTTGACAATAATATCGATAGCGCTGGTAAAAAAAAGAAAGAAAAAAGACGATTTCTAGACAGTAATGAAGAATGTAGTAATTCCTGTACTGATAGTCCCAACGAGGGCCGAACGGAGAATTTGAAGCAGTTACTTTCTAAGTAGAGAAATAACTTTAACAGGCGTCCTCGTTACATTGCATACGAATTATAGATTAAAATTACACATATTGGAAAGTTTCTGTTGTTGTGATCTCTCAGATCATAAGGGAGAAGATAAAATTTTGGTTAACTTCATATTCTATGGGCAATGTTAGTAACTTTTGACTTCGATCTGTCACGATTATACTAGGGCAACGCTTGTCAAATTTCACAAACATCCATGGCCCAGTTAGAATTCGAACCGGCAACTTTGGAGACGCTGGCCTAATGCCTCAGACCACACGACTACCTCGGTCGGCTATAAGGGGAGAAGAGTCTAACCAATAAAATCAATTATATTAAAATTTGCAAAGTTTCAATTCAGGAATTTTTTGCCTGACTAATTGCAGCTGAATGATTTTCTGCATTAGCGGATGAAACGCTTAATATCACCTACATGGGAAAACTTTGTTGGTAACTACGTCAATGATGAGTATGATTGCTTAAAAAGCAGTTTATGCACTGACTCAGTAACAATCTGGCAGATCTTAACTTAACGTGGTGTTGGCCGGAAAATTTTGAAGAAACAATGTCGGGATTTAGCGAAAACGATTTGTCAAATCTGATATATTTTGGTGTTAATTCCGAGATCTAATTTAATAAGAATATGATGGAAGTAGCAGTTTGCTGGGAAATTAAAAGAATATTTTTATATTGACGACATACTGTAACATTACCCTTCTGCGGTTGTGCAACACACTCACTCAATGTGGGAGTATTAAGAACAATCATATTCGATTGCTATTGAATTATTTAGGATCAATTGAAACACTTATATTTTATGTCCGCTTACCGAAAGCGCATTTTTGTGGGATTATGGAGAGTGCAAATGTTTCACCTATAGCATGAAAAATTATGAAGTGTGAAAAGACGGATATAAAAGTATAACGCAATCCATGATTTTAGAGAATTAACCCAATTTGTGTTCGAAGCAATTATTCATATTTCTTTATTGAAGAATTTCACAAGCTCACATCGAAGGCATGTAATGAATTTAATTTACTCTTTATTTTTATTCGATTAAATTAGTATTTTTTTCTACGATTAACCGTTGTACATATTTGTATGCAAGGAACACCTTCAACTTCACTTAGTAGAAGCTATGAATAATGCCAAAGATACTGTTCTAAAATTTGAAAGAGTTAAAGAAAATTGTCTGAAGGAAAACAAAGCAAGTGCAGTATATTTGAGTTTGGAAGAATGTATGAAAATATTTACAAACGTCCACAAAGTAAAGTCTAATTACAGTATAAGACGTGCCTTGTCACGCATGTATCCTGAATATTTCTCAGGATTTTCAGGCATTTGGGGGAGATTCAAAGATCTGGATATGAAGTTAGATATTAAATACAGAGTCTTTTAAAATTATACCGACAAACTTCTGGAGGTGATTCCTTACATCAAAACAAGACGAAAGTTCTTTCGACAAATTTTCGAAATGTGTTTATTTTCGAAGCTTAAGAGTCCCGAAAGCGTGGGAAAATGAAGTTCAGAGCTTCATATATCTAACATCACAAAAAATAGAGCTGATGTGGCATGGTCCCGTTAAAGACTAAATTTGCATAATCAACAAAATGCATGTCAAAATTCCACAATGGGCGCGCAAGGGATTCCCCAAAGAAATTAGAGGATTCCTAGAAATTCTCTAAAGTAAAGATTGTTCGAAATGAGCATGAATCGGACGGTTTTCACCAGGAAACAATAATTCGTTTATGCCAACTCGATATCTCAAGTAGATTCCGTACACCGAACAATTTAAAAAAATGCGTAATTGCATTACAAGCAGGAGTAAGAATTGCATAATTTTATCGAATATTTTATTGATTTGTTATCAAAGAGATCGAATATCATTGTCCGATTGGACGCTGAGGATGAGGTATGCCGTCCTTACACGGGAAGTCTTTGCCGGCCGGGTGGCCGAGCGGTCTGTGGCGATAGGCCATCGGCCCGAAGGCCCCGGGTTCGAGTCCCAGCAGGAGCATGGTTGTGGATTTCAATAACTAAAGGCGAATCATGACGGGCCGAAGTCTAAAGTTACTAACTAGACTAGCCCATATAAAAATAAAGTTTATCAAAGTTTTTACGGGAAGTCTTTTAACTCATGCTTATTTCGACCTACCTTCAGAAGTATTCCGGAATCCCCTACTTCCTTTGCCAATCCCTTGCGCGCCCATTGCGGAATATTTAAATATACATTTTCAAATAGGAAAGGTTTAAAATCGTTGAAGGTACCACGAAGCATCAGCTCTACTGTTCGTGGTTTAAGAAAAATGAAACTCTAAGAATCATTTTACCACGCTTTCGGCACGTTGTAACTCCAAAACAATGAATATTTCGAAATTTTGACACACTAATTCCGAATTTTGAAAGTGAAACTAATAAAAGTGCAATGGAAGCATATAAAATTTCCAAGCTTTTTAAAAGTGCTTCAGATTTTGTACAACTTGCACCCACATATACGCCAGAGATTATATTTATACTCTGAAACGAATAGTTACGTATATCTTTGAAAAATTCAGTTTCAAATCTGGCTAAACGGACTGGTAGTTTTACAAGAGAAAACTGTCATCAAAATGAGTGTATAAGCATTAGTAAATGTTGGTCGAGTAGCTCTTCGTTCTCGACAAAATCTAACCTGATGTTTCAAATATGGCTCAATATGACTGAACTATGCAAACTATAAGGATATATTCATGCATTTAATACTTTTCCGCACAATACCGTAATTGTGCTGTACTAAAATTTTAGAAAACAGCCCAGAAATATATTATTTTAAATAAATTTGTTGTGTTGGGTTGCATAGCTGTCAAGGATAACTGCATAACTTTTCTATATATATACCCTCCCTTGAGAAATTCCTATCTACGCTACTGAATAGCATTATGGTAATCGTGAGTCCGGTAAACGAAATTCAAATCAAATTTCTTCTGCTATCTACCTCTTTATGGTGTAAGAACTCAGAAGGCCATTTTCTAAAAGTCATACCGTGAATAGACACTACCGAGGTTTTGTTACATCTCTAGATTATACTTGATCTACTGTAATTTTCTCGAAAATTTAGAAGTTCAACCAGTTCTAGGAACTTGAGCGAATTTTACTAGATAGAAACTTCTACTATCCAGTGCAATAATCAAGTCGCAGTGGCACGGAATATAAAAATGTAGATAAATCTCATTTTAGTGATTCGGCAGTTTCTATCACTATTAAAGTGAGAGCTGTGATCAAAATAAGATTTCTAGTGATTTTCATGTATATTATATCTGCAATCTGCTTTTGTGAAACTATCAATTCAAGGCAAACACTGGTTCTAAAATTTCAGTCAGTTTGTTCCTGTAATCGAGTGGTCCTAAAATAAGGTCTCTCAGTCTCACTTTCCTTGTAGACCCATTTTTTTTATTTCCCTCGGTCACTGTGGCGAATCCAAGATTTGTGTGAAGAGTGAGCATGGGTGGAATGGACCACAGACATTTTCGATATTTTTTCTGGTAAGTTAATTTTTAAGGAATAATTTATATATTTCCTTGACATATAACTACGTTTTATCATAGAGTATGGCACCGGTGTCCTCGAAAAGTGATATTTGTAGATTAATTAGATTTGTCCGGAAACAAATCAAAGTTTTTTCTCAGATAGATTGTTGAAATAATGCTATAAAAATGAAATATTTTTCCTTAGATAGATGCGCCATTGCTCGGTCTCAGATCCCTAATATCGGAAGGTAATTTAAATTCGGACCATTCGTCTCTGATCAAGATGTTTTTCTTTTTATTTGAAATATAGAATTACAAAAATACGATTTAAATAGTGTTCAATTAGATATATGTATTTCAAGTACTTTTAAGAGTAAGCGAAATTTACTCCGTTGTTTGCTAGTATTTTCTTTGATACAGAATATTACAGAATAATGTAACAATATTTGTTCTCTTGTGATATGAACCACTGTAGATGTTTGAAGAACATGTTTCATCACCAACAAAGAAACAATAAAATTGACGCTCGATTTCCTGTCGGGTAACAAATCATTCTCGCCTCCTTATACTCTCCACAAAATTGGTACGTTGGTAGAATTTTTCGTCTTCTAAACAACGTATGGCAACCTCCTTCTTCGCCTTCCACCCGCCTACAGTTTGCTGTGGGGAATACAGAAGACAAATTGAGATCTTAAAAGGTGGAGTGCTTCGTTGACGTAGCTTGTAAGAAATGGAGAAATAGCTTAATGTTTCTTGTCGTTTCTTATTTCCCACTTCGTATCACCGCATGAGCGAGAAGAGAAGAAAAAAGTTGATATTTTCTTGAAGAAGAATACTTCCCATTGGTTCCCTCTATTTCTTTACTTTCCCAAGCTTTTTTTTTTTTTTTTTTTTTTTTTTGTGGAACAACTTAATAAAGTAAGAGTCATGTGTGTTTTTCTGCACGTACTACTCTCAGCGGTAGTGGCGACATCTGTTAACGACGATATATAACATTCTGAGGCAATTTTTACCCTATGTGCCATTTAACCCGATAGTCCTGTTTCTTTGCCCCACAGTTTAGTTTATTCTAGAGTGTTAATACGGTAGGTATTTTTCTCCTTTCCTTTACTTTTTTTTTCTTAATCCTTGTCATAACCCTCAGCATGAAACCTTTCATATTATGTCTTCTCCCCTCCTGCTGGAGCTCTTGGCACGTCGAGAGAAAGAGAAGAATCACTTGACAGCCTCCACAATTCTTTCGTTTAGCCAATTTATCCGTTGGCTGACACTTGAGTACTTTCTCTCTTTCATTGTGCCTGTGAGTGTCCTTTCTCCTCTCGTACGTAGTGATTCTGTCGTCAGAAGTGACTTCTTCAAGACTGTTCATAGGACATCATTAATGCTGCGTCGGTTGCTTATTTAAAAAATAAAAGATCTAAGCAGGAAGACAGAGTGAGGGGCCCGGAAAAGAGACAGAAAAGAAAAGTCTTTGTCCCGTGACTTGACAGCGGGAATCCCCGAGAGAATTTTTCTCCATTCTGAGAACTAAGATGAAGAAGACAAGGAAGAAAAGAAAATAATGAAGGAAGCAAAGCTAGCGAGAGGTAAAGTCGACGACGACGGTGAAGACGACAGCAGTCTTAAGACTTAAACATCGGCAGGTCACACCAAAGGAATCAGAAAATGAACGAAAAGAAGAGAGCAAAAAATCAACAAGGTTTTTGCATTATCCTTTTGTAAATGTCTGGAAGGAGGTGGAAGGCAAGACGTTGAGGGAATGGTTGCTGCACAGGGGATCAGTATCTTTCTTCCACCCAAACGGAGATTATTTAGGGACTCCTCTTTCACTTAACCATTATCATGAGAGACTCTAAAGCTGTCTCACAATCTCTTTTTAATTTTCTTGAATGGTTTCGATCCCTGTTAGTCTCTTCATTCTTTATAAATGTTGTAGCCATACACACTTTCTCTCTCTCCCTCTCTCTTTCTCTCTCACTGTGTGTGTGTGTTTGTGTGTCTTTCTTCCTTTTCTTCTTCTCGCTTTGTCCATTAGTTATTCTTAGATTATCTTATACTGGAAAACTACTATATCCCAGAAAA
>JAGDQP010064386.1:0-11579 GCA_022664845.1 Lepisma saccharinum
ATTTCTTGCATTGAAGTGGCGTCAATAGTTACTTGTTTGTATACGGTATACACCATAAGGAAACAGGATTCTCCAAATAATATTGTTTTATTGTCTATAACTGATGTTCTATTTAAAGGCAGGTGTATGACCCAAAGGTCAACGGGCAAGGTTAACTGATGACAATTTCCCATTTCTTTCCATCGGATGGAATAGACTTCGAGACGATAACGTTCAACGTGTCTGAATCGAGAATCGAATTAGCGACTACTTGATTACCAGACCAGAAGAGAAACCATTCAAGCATTTATCAGCGACATTTATTGCTCAATGTAGCAAATAAATAAATATTGCGTGCTATTATGACTTATGTAGTCATTGCTGCTGTAGGAAATAAATGTTATTTTTGAGACGTATTTAAATTCCGTGAAAATAAGAGCGCTTCAAATAACAAAAGAGTGCAAGAGAATAAAAATTATCCTAGAAGGCATTATACATTTATTTCATCTATTCTATACACTTCTTGTTCTAATGTAAAGTACCGGGCGGTTGTAGTTCTGTTCGTAGAGTTGGCTTGGTATTTGAGGGTCCTGGATTCAATACCCGCGGCCGGCCATTCTGACTGACGTTTTTTAACTCGTTTATTTTCTTCTGACACACTAAGGAAATCCCGGAACGGTACCTTCAACTTAGACCATGACCGACTTCTTCTCATATCCCTTTTCATACCCTATCATGTCCTGAGTCATAGATGCCTAAAGGAAATACTTAAATTGAATTTAATTCAATTTTAATGTGGAGTCCAGTGAGTAAACACTTAAATAGTTAATTCCAGTGTATCCTTACAAAAGTTTTGGTTTTCATTCCCTCCAATACAGAATATAATGAAATGAAAAAAAATCTTGGCCTGACTTCAGGGAATTATCAAAAGAACCAAATAACTTGGTTCACCGAAAACAATCACGAGGAGATATCAGTCCGAACGGCTATCTTCAAGTTGGAACTGTTTTTATTTATTTATTTAATGCGTTAGAGATGAACTGTATGAAAATAAACGAATACAATCAGGTTTAATAAGATCTCTCATTACTTTGCGTCATGTTGGGCTCAGCTGAAAAGAACACCCATCACTAACGTAATTTACTCGACATTTGCGAATCACGCAATTGTTTCGCAACTTCTTATAAATCTTTATTAGGAAAGGGTGATCCACATTAATCATTCTTCATAAGTTGGCATTTCTTAGTATTCGTACGAAAAGTTAGATAGATTACTATTTTGATTGACGCGCTGTATATTATATCCTTAGAAGATGAAAATAGTCAGTATAAGAAAGAAGAAAGGCATTGAACGGTCGACTAATCATTCTTATTGTCTTCTATCCTATCCTTTATTCCTTCCCCTTTTTGTTTTTGTAATGTACTGCAAAGCAAAGAGGAATAGGATGAGGAAAGAGGTGTTGAAAATTAAGTAAAGAACTTCCTTTCTCAGAGACAGAAAGAAGAAGAAAAAATAGTAAAAAAGAAAAACAAGTCTGTTCCACGTTCTTAAAGCAAGACGGAATCTCTCCATCCAACGACGCTTTTATAATAAAGAGATCCAGTTTATGAGTTCTTCCATTAGAGTGAAGAACCCGGAGAAATGACTTTTAAACACCTGTCTCTGGAGAACAATGAACAAGGTCGTTAACGTTTAACACGGTCACCAACGATAATTAGAGACAATATGGCCAAAAGGCTAAGAATGGTACATCATTCTATGGATGCTCCCTTACTGAACTTTTTAAAAAGCTCACTTCTCTAACTATTAATGTGATTCTTGAAACAAGCTTCCTCCTTGGCTTAATTTCTTCCGTTACGTTTTTTCTACTAACTAAATAGCTTTTAAACTTGTACCCAGATACTATAGAGAAATTGGTTAAGTACATTTTAGAAGAAAACTTTATATTAATACTTGTGGATTTTACAGCATTTCATTTTTCGTTTACTCTATCTGTAGCGTAGCGACTTGAAAATGTACCGGCAGTGGTTACATTCACGGAAATATACCGGCATTCATCTGGTATGACTGAGGAAGTTTAAAGAAGACCTCAGTCATGATGGTAGGTCACGAGAATAGAGTTATTGCCCTGAGTTTGAATACCAATTAAATGTTATGGTGTGACTCCTTCCAATCGGCAAATGAAACATAATGCGATAGACCAAACTGTTTTTGTTCCCACCTAGATTGTAGTACGTTGTGTGATATGGAATTCTTTCGGTGGACTACCTCTGCGATTTTCCCGATAAAGGCGAGAGATAAACTTCCTAGGACTATCGGTATTGAAAGGGGATTGACGAGCTGAGCACCTACGCTTGGTGGACTAAGTTTTTGAAACGGGACAAAGACACAAAGTAAACACGATGTCTCGTTAGTTTAATTTGGATTTGTATACACAGGAAAGAATACGTTTTAACAAACTTTACGATATATATATATATATATATATATATATATATAAATTGCTATTTTACCATTTTTATAAGTAATGGAAGGCTGATTTAATGGTTAGATGAATCAGCGTACTCACATCTGCGCAACACTTTTCAAAACATTTAGGATATGCTGCCCCAGAAATCAAGTTTGAGAGCTTCTTGGAGAAGTTAATCCGAAACATATGATTAATTACTTGCACAAGTATGTAATGCGAATTCCGTACCAACTATATATGACTAAGCACACGGATACCATACCTGTATCTTCCAGACTGTCCCTCACTATATGGAAAGCGATAAGGAATAGGCTTCCCTTTGTGATTACATTCCGTGCATCTTACCAGAACAAGTAGAAATTGTAAGCAAATTAAAACTGCAATACACGACTGATGAGTGCACAAGTGACATGTCGATGTATGTGATATTCTAGATGTTGCCAGTAGACAGAATTTACTACGGAAAATATGACGGGAAATTCATGCATGTGCAATTCAGTTCTACTACCACATTGACGGTCCTAGGAACTTAAGTTTTGTAAGTATAACTACTATACGATAGTTGGCTCATAGCATATGGAAAAGGTCGAGCTGGGGTTTAATGTGAAGTCCTGTAATCCTGCCATTTGGAAACACGAAGGAGTGAGACCATTTTGGAGCAAGTGGAATCGCATATTGCGTCTGTGTATCCGGACTGTACATCTCATTCAAACCTGAGTGTGCTTTAGATAGGGCATTAATAAGTCTCGTCCTTGGAAGCTAAGTGCTTGATCAGGAGAAAAATCACATGACAATCAATCAAGAGGTCGTACACAACTAAAACATTTACTTTATCCTCTCTTAACTTCTCTGGGACCAATAAAACAGCAAAACGACTCCACTTGATTAATTCAACATGTTGATTTATTCCGCAGATATCAGCGATTTAGTCAAGAACACAAGTTTCCTAAGAACAATATAATCTTATCAGTCCGTTCTTTAACTCCAGATAGAATCGCGGTCAGCAACAAGAAACGTACTTTTTGTGTGTGTGAACTGCATAAAAATTTCGGACATAACTATTGTATGGACACTTTCATCGTTTAAGTTCAGTATTTTGTGTCGTAGCGCTCACTCGAATGATATTCATAATTCACTTTGTTACTGTCAGTCCAAACTACTTGAAAAGTATTAATCCAAGAACAGTAAATGAACTGAACTCTGACAAGATGAAGCACAAAGCATGCGGCTGAAGACTGCTTCTGCAGCAGTCGCTAGCGTAAACCCCCAAAATAGAATAGAATTCCTGGTATATTATGACATCTTCGCCTGGATCACTCAGAACTGCTTAACGAATATACAAATCAGTTAGAAAAATGGTGGGAACCTTCCAACATGTCTGGATATGAAAGAATGAGACATACTTTATACAATACAACCAAAGTAAGTTAAATCCTCGAAGTAATGATGTTTGATTAACGGACCAATGAATAACTATTGACCACCCTAGTGAATATAATGCTACGATAATACACATTAACATAAATATTCACGTTTCTGCTCGAGATTCGAACTCAGAGCGGTGCGGTTTGTGAACTAAAGCCCCAAAGTACATAACACGAGCGCAGCGGCTGGCCTCGGCGTAATGGTTTGTAAGAAGCAGAAGCCAAATACAAAACTTCAATCTCTTTCGGGATATTCATTTCGTGCAGATGTCTTAATTCTCATAAAATTGATCCGTATATTACACGGGTAAGCCGATGCTCGTATGAAGACAACAACAAAAATACCCTTGATGGAAAATTGAGATGCAAGAAATTCCTGCTTCTCCCGCACCTTATTTCCACGCCACCACCATGTCAGTGTTGATGAGTGGGTTGCATAAGCATTAAGGCTGTTCTGCATGAGGGAAACGATAGAATGACAAGTTCATTAGCTGTTCAGTTTGCTTGTCATAAGTAAAGCCCGGATTTTTATGTAGTCCAAAATAGCAAAATATGTGCATAAATATGTTTTTAAAAATGTAAGAAACATGTAAAAGAAATCTAAACATATAATTTTAATGTTTATTGTATTTCTGTGTTATTTTCTTATTGAAAAAAAAAAATTGTTGCATTTATTTATGTTCCAGTTGCATATTCTAGGTAGCTCTGAACAAATTTATGCAATTTTGAAAAATTATTTTCATTAACTTGCCACAGATAGTTCAAATTTTCACAATGAACAAATGAAATTGTCTTACAGGAAAATTAAAATCGCATTATAATAAAAAAAAAGTCTTAAAATGAGAAAAAGCTCTTACTTTTGTGATGCACAGCGAACCACTAAATATTTTTCCAGATGTTCAGCGGTTACGGAGAGTCGTCTGTCAGCCAGGATTCTTTTATAGGCGGAAAAAGATCTCTCCACGTCACAGGAGGTGACAGGTTAAAGAAAGAAGTAACGAAGAAGTAGTGGTATTACTACTCTTTACTCCACCTTAAACGAACACGCTAGCATAGCGCAACGTCACATCGTGGGTGATTGTTGCGGATTCGAAACAATGAGAGATAAAAATTACTGATGTTAAATAACATTGTGAATTATTGTTTCACAGATATTTTATTGGCACATTATTTAACCAAAATTAGCGAAAAGGAGCTAAAGAAACTAATTTTATGTAAAAAAATATGTACAGTAGACAGAAAATATGTATCAGACCTTAAAATACGTAACGTGATTTTGATTTACATGTCTCCTCACATCGTAATTTTCCAACATTTCTGATATTTACCAACGTACATAGAAAGGAAAAAATATGTAAAAACATAAAAATCCGGGCTTTAGTCATGACAAATAACACAAGTATTTTATATAGATCCCAAATATTAAGAAATATGCTGAACCAGACTGACGGAGGTAATAAAAAAGGAAGTTTTTAGTAAATGAAGTTGGTTGAGTAGCAAATTTCCATTTAGAAAGCATGAAATGGCTGAGTTCTCCTCCACCTGCTGTTAACACTACACGCTTGTGACAGCCATGAAGCTGTAGGCGTCGAAATTCCAGATAAGAATTTACGAACATACACAAGATGATTTAAGTGGGATCACGACACTAGACATTCTTAGTCAATATTAAAATTAACAGCAGATCAAGCTCTAGAAATTTAACAGATACATTTGAATGAAACACTTAGGCCTATAGTGCAAAATAATTACGCAGAAAATCAAAGGACGGTGGAAAGAATTGATTTTCGTTTAAACATGTTTCATCGTAACAAATTAAGTTTTGCTATAAAACAAGTTGTAAAGTTACGTACAGTAGTACTCGTTGGCAATACAAGTTCAATCCCTGCCTACTGCATTCCTTATAGTCAGCTCTTATTGTAACAATTTTTATAGTTAGATTTCGTGTATCTGTTAAACGGCAGATAGTCTTTGAAGACATCTTGTGTGATCTTTATAAAACTTATTGATGGTTTCGATCTGACTGCAATGAGTGATCTCACTTTAAGACTAGAGTATGCAGATTTTCTGTTGGGTTTGATTAGTTTTCCGCCTTTTGAAATTCAAGATTTGTATCTTTTTAATTAATTCAAATTTATTTTTTATCCCTTCATGTTTCTTTTCTGTTCCATGCGATTTCTATGCGTATCTCTTTGTTTCCTATGTAGTTGTTTACTATTGCTAAACTTACTAATTACTATGTTTAGATAAACACGTACTTTATTTTCTCGTTTACGTGATTTTAAATACATTTGTTGTGCTTTGTTAGACTAGTGCAACTGGGACTGATTTTGTGAATTGCCACGACATATTTATCATTCCGCGCTTGTTTAGCATGGTGTGGCTACTAGTTAAGCGGATATACAATATAAAAAGAAAGGAGATGTCTCTACCACGCAAATAGTAGCTGATTGTTTAAATGATTATTTTAGGCACTTAACTAAGAATTTCAGTTTCCTACAGGGTTTGAGTTGCCTTTGTTCTGACTGGAGAGAAAAGGCAAATTAAAGACAACTGCTCATCTAGTTCAAGGAAGGAAGTCTTAAGTTTTTTTTTCAACTTGTAGATATATGTTCAACAGTTTTTAAGAGCCATTGTTTGAGTTGTTCGAAGTTTGTGGACTTTATAAACACTTCTTGTATATTAGGTGACACAACGTCTCCAAACACTATAGTAAATATATGGGGCAAAGGTTTGTCCTGTACTGAATACACTTTGTTCAAATATGTCCTCATTAGATTCGGCGCTGACATTTTGCACCGAATATCTTCAACAAAGTAAGTAAAATTACGAATTTGCTGTATTTTATGTAGCTCCGTAGGTTAACTCAATAGACTTATCAATCACACGATCTCGGTTCTACCCGCGTTCAAGCCAACATTTTCGTCTTTTGCTAGGTTCCGAAAACCACTTCTTGACGCACTGAAACTTCCGTGGAAATGTGTGAAAAAGTTGAACAAAGATCGGAGTGAAAAATATATACAAGTAATTTAACTTTGACTCATTTGAGGTGCGCAGAATATTCTTTTTAAAAAAATATAAAAAGTGCACTTTTCTTGCAGTGTACACTCAGATTCAAAGAAAATGGCGGATGGGATTGCCTTTAAAGTCCGAAAGTTTCACAATCTGACAATATCCAACTAATGCACGAGTCAAACACAAGGTTTGGAACGTCTATTTTAAATCTATATAAAATATGGGCCTGGTGTTGCCATTTTCTATGAATCTTAGTGTATAAGACAACATAAAATATCTGACAAAACTGGCAACGCATCTGCTCACGCATAATTTATAAGGAAGAGAAGAAAATTTGTCGAACATGAATCTCGCATAGAACTTGTATCTTTAAATTCTGTTTTTTTCAGTGCAATATTTTCGTACGTTTTTCCTTATCATCAGACATTTTCTCTTGAGAAAGCTCTCTTTGTAAATATCAGAAAGAAGAAAGTTTGGGTACACCATAGCAGAAGAAAAGAACATTTATGAACATAGTTACTTTGATTAAAAATAAAAGAAGCAAAATACCAAATACAAAGATTTTCTAGGGCCGTTATTCAGAAAAGAGGAGATTTTTAAAAGTTAAAAAGAGGAGATGTTAAAAAGTTTATATCGAATCTATCGGCTCTCTGTATTGTTCTGTGTGATGTCTCGCGCAGGTCAAATTTCTACAGCAAACGGGAAAATGTCAATAACGGTGTGAGGGAACTTCTTGTAGTAAAACATGAGCTGTGTATATATATATTCAACTCTGTAGCTTGTTCGGTAACATGTTTCAAAACTATGTAGCAAATAGGAACACACACCTTGTGCAAAATTCACAACCCATCTACCTGAGCAATTGAGCATGTAACATCACCACAAGCCTTCTCCCCATCTCTTCTATTGTGTTCCATACTCTGCGGTTTATTCTGTTGAGAAACATTTTCCTCAAAAATGATATGAATATGTATTCTACATGAATATGTATCGTGAACTACCAACTACTGAAAGACATCGCTCCACCACAGAGAAGCGCCAATGAACAAGTATAATTGTGTTTCCGAAACTTTTAAGCTCCATGCATTCTGAAGTAATCAATTCTTGAACTGGTAACAACATCTCTCTCTCTCTTTTTTTCTTCTCTCATTCTTTCCTTCTTTCTTTTTCTTCTCTCTTTTAGGAAACAAAACGTTAATGGTTGCATTCCAGGATTCACCAAGTTAGCGTATATGGAGAAAAACTTAAATCAAAGGCCACCTAGTACGAAAGATTTTTTTTCAGAATCATTCGTCCTCACTCCTTTCTAAGGAGAGCCCACATGGAAACACTTCCGGTACGGATAGCCCACTTGAAGTTAACAGCACTTTTGCGTATGCCCACAGCTAGGGGGCTGGCGCCGCCCAGCTCCCTTCGGACGCACCGTGACCCCCCCGCCCCCGCACACCGAGCGAACCTGGTTTATTTATAATACATCCTAGCTTTTCGTAGCCTCTATTTGGTATAATAAATCACTACTTTTATTAAATATCCTAATGCGTATATACACAAAAAAGGAAAAAGAGTTAATTTTCTTTTTTAAAATATATGTAAAATTTACGACACCAGGGTTCGATCACAGAATCTCTGGATCAACTTCCCGATACATTAACCACCACACTAGGCTGAGTTGCGGAAGAAACGCTTGTCGGTGTTACTTATAGTTAGAGCTTTGCGCCTGCGCGAGAGTGGGTTGTCCGGACCGGAAGTCCTATCTACGTGTCTTCTCCTCAGACAGGAGTAAGGGCGAATGGTTCTGAAAAAAATGCACCCAGTACGGTAGCGTGGTGTCACTCGCGGCCTAAATTCAGGTAACCGGATTCAAAACCCACTGGGTTTACAAAATGTTATTTCTGAAACTAGTGGTTTGAAACGGATCTTTTAATTTCACGTTTAGTCATGCATTAAACTTCTGAAATGGACACAAAGTGAAGTCCTTAAAAAACTTTCCTGTTCGTGTGTTGTCTGGTGTTTTAGTATTAGAATAGGACATCATTTTGTATTACGAGTACTAATGCAACAGAAATGTGTCCTTACAAAAAAGAGCTATTGAAAGTTATTTAAAAGTATATAGGAACTGGAAATAATTT
Source organism: Lepisma saccharinum (assembly GCA_022664845.1). Classification (NCBI taxonomy): domain Eukaryota; kingdom Metazoa; phylum Arthropoda; class Insecta; order Zygentoma; family Lepismatidae; genus Lepisma; species Lepisma saccharinum. The sequence continues at coordinate 9,018 of JAGDQP010064386.1, forward strand.
GTCTAGTGGACAGATTTAGAATTCGCAGTAAGCTTAATTTAATTATAGTTTACAAATCATGATCTGAAATGGGGAAGGATGTCATCATTCGGCGAACACTCTTTCGGGATAGGAATGGGGAAGTTAGCTACCAGGATCTCCAGTGCAGGTATCATATCGGAATACGTTTAGGGAGAACAAGGAAAACAGTACAAAATCTTAGTCAGGATAGCCGGCGGCAGCGGTAATGAAAATCTCAGTACTTGCCCACAGCTTAACCAAAGTCGAAGATCTCAGTCACTTAATCACAGGAAATGAATCGTTTGTCTTTTAACAGAACAACCTCAAACAGAAGGAAATACAGTAATTGTATAGACAGAACGAAAAAATAAAAGTATATTTCAAGATTATAGGAATTACAAAATATACCAACTTCGCACTTTGTTTCTAGACTCGAGAAGACACCAAGACAGGCATTTACACATCAATACGAGACCCAGAAAGAGACAAATGCCTATGAATCGATATGATCATCTCGTCTCATCTCGATACAATCTCTAGCCACTAGTAACCCTCATGTTAAAGGTAACTGAAAAAATTACAACTGGAAGTCACAGTCGAATCGCAAAACAGTCCTTTAAGACAAGTATCATATGGCCATATTTCTGTTGTCACGAAAAGAAAAAGGGTTGTGTTAGTTAATCTGAACCAGCGTTGAATTCAACACGCATTTGAATGAACGAAAATTGTGCAACGGAAGTGTTATGAGACGAATAATAATCAACAACTCTAAACTTCTATAGGCAAAGATTCTATAACCTTTAGACATCATGATGAGCGATGATTACGCGAATACGCAAGAGAAAAAGCGCGTCAGTACTGAGTGACGGTTGTGTGGTCAGTACTGCGCGCCACCTGGCCACGAGCAGGTGTATCAGGGGATTTCTAGACCGAGAGAAATAAACAATAGAATAAAAGAAACTGGCTAGGTTATTGATTACCAACAGCGCATACCTTCCTTCTCACGCTGCCCATTACTTTTTTCTATTTTTGAAAATGATGGAAAGACGAAAGATAATATTACAATATTGGAAAGTAGACTTCATGGCGCTTATGGAACTCTGTAATATGTTGTTAAAGGTGTTTTACAGAATTCAATTCTAGCTGTTATTTGACTGACCAGCTTGTGACGTCACAATTCATAGGCTGCCTAAAATCTCAGCTAGAAATGAATTATTTAAAACACTTTAACTTCATATTACAGAGTTCTATAAACGCCATGAAGCCTATTTTCCAAAATTGCAATATTATCTTTCGTCATTCAATAATTTTCAAAAATTGAAAAAAAAAAGTAGTGGAGAGCGTGAACAGGAACGTTAAGCAACGGCAAAATATCATCGGTTCACTTCGCTTAGTGACCCTGAATCATACACCTGCCTCCGGACAGAACATCTACATGTTCAAGGCAAAAGAAAAGCACACGATGGTGATTAATTGTCGTAATTACCAGCATCTGATCTTTAACCATACACAAACATTTTAAGATAATAACAAAATTGCATAGATAACAAACAAGAATTGAATAGATAAAAAATGAAGAAGTAGCCGAAGTAGCTACATCATTCTACCAATTAGATTTGGAAAGAATATAATAAATATTCACAGAAAATATATACTTAACAGCGAGAAAATATATACTGTTTGAAACTGGCTAAAAAGGATCTGATAGTAAGATTTAGTAATTAAAACGGTGTAATTTAAGTGGACAAGAGTAACGCGCCTTGTAATTGTTTATTAGATTGAGAACGAATTCCATTTGAATTTATTTATTTATATACGTTTAGTAACTTTGGCTAAAGCCGCAATACAGCAAGGGAGAGAATGTTTGAAAGAAATCAGCTAGATCCTAGTTTAAAAGGCCATCCGGAATTTGCCTGATATGACTCAAGGAAAACCTCGAAAAGATCTCCGTTAGGATACACGACCGCTGGGATCGTTCCTAGGACCTTTCGATTACTAAGGGAACGCTCTACAAACTGAACAGCAGTCGCTTGGTATCGAATTCCATCATACTGAAGCTTTTTAACTTAATGTTCTTCGACCAGTCTATTTCTCATTTAATTAATTTCGATACACCACAATTGTTATGAAAAGCTGAACACGTATATTGATAATCGTTTCCTGTTTTCAATTTTATTTAGTCATGAAGAGGGGGTTATTGTCATAAATTGAGGAAAATACTCTCATTAAAATCAAATACTGGAACCTTAACAAAACTTAGGTAAACTTTATTTTTATATGGGCCAGTCTAGTAACATTGGACTTCGGCCCGTCACAATTCGCCCTGAAGCTATTAAAATCCACACCCATGCCCCTGCTGGGACTCAAATCCGGGACCTTCGAGTCGTTGGCCTACCGCCGTAGACCACACGGCTACGCGGCCGGCCTTAACAAAACTGTAAGAGTGCTTTACATTTCCCTTAGATACTGAGCTCGCACTCGATTTGGTTCCTTTCATAGTAAACAAATGGGAGATGGAATTCTACTAACAAACGCAAACGCACCAGTCCCTTGATAGCATTT
>JAGDQP010064387.1:0-11579 GCA_022664845.1 Lepisma saccharinum
AACCTACTATTTCATCGTGTAAGTGTACTTCCCGATGGATCGACGAAGCATGCATTTGGCGTGCTATTAACGATTGGACTCCCGGCAACCATCTTATATGCTGGGGATGTTTTAAGGGAAAAGGTAGTCAACGTGATCATGCTTGCATGGGTATGGATGGATTTTCGTTTATTCCAATTCCCTGGGAGGAAACACAATCATCGTTAAACAACAAAGCAGCAGATATTTTGAAGAATCCGGAAACTCAACAGAAGTTGTTTGCTGTGTACTTGAAATGTCATCCTGATGGTGTGAACCTTGCAAAAAATTTGGATTGGGCATTACAGCACTTGATGAAAACTTGTGTTTGGAAGTTGAAAGAAGCATTGCTGGAAAAAGATTGCCACTCGTCGCCATATTGCTAAGAGACAGTGTTTGTGAAGTGACATTGAACTGTGTAGTGGACATTGAACTGTGTAGTGGACATTATATTCATTGGAACTATAATTATTGGACTTATATTTATTGGAACTGTGTAGTGGACCATCCTATTTACTGGAACTGTGTAGTGGACATTGTGTTTTTGTTTAGTGGCGATTATGGCTCAGTGTAATACTGTATTGGTGAATATATTTTGGACAAGTGTGTGTTGAACACCGTAAGTACTTATTTACAAAATAATCCTATTGAATACGCTGAGTGTAATTTACATCAACCCCATAATTGCATGTACGTTTGGAATACCGGATTTGTTATTGCAAACTATATTCAAAGTCATTTGAACGATCCAGAACTTTTCAAAGACTATTATGAACTTTTTGTACAGCAGGGTCATTCACATATTTTGAAAACTACCTTGTTTAATGTTATTTGTCAATTTATTCGAGACCCTGAATGCATTGCACAAGTAATACCTGTAATTGTAAAACAAAACAAAACTCTGACTAGTTCACGCGTACTTAGTGCAAGACAGTACATCATTGACTTTCAAGGGTTTAAGATTTCCCCTAAGGAATACATTATTAGAGAATTTTGTTTAGTTGCATGTGATGCCACCTTGATATTTCATAGTCTTTTGAAATTACCTTGCGAACGTTGTGATTTAGCTGCTGCATATCAAACACAAGTAGATTGGCTCACACATCATTTGCATGGGTTACAGTGGAATATGGCCAATGGATATACTGTATCCCACATTCGCCATATATTGTCACAATGTTGTGATATGGGATCCATCTTTTATTGTAAGGGTCATGAAAAGATGGTGTTGTTGGAAAAAGTATTTCAACTAAAAAATATTGTAAATTTAGAAGACCAAGGATGTCCTGCCTTACGTGCACTGAATTTCAAAGTGGACATTTTAAAATGTACGTATCATGAACCGGTAAAAGAATATGCATGTGCTTTGCGGAATTGCATACAGTTACAATACTGGCTAAAACTTCAAACATTAAAAGTCGTTGACGGAATATCCACAATGAAATTGTAACTTGAAAAGATAATAAATCTATTGTACCAGAATGTATATTTTTTTATTTCATGAAATGAAATTCAAACGATTAAGAGGTAAAAGGTTTTTATTCCATCTAAACTACTCTACTACATGGATTATACAATTGTTCTTTAATAAGTTACATATGATAAATATATATAAAAAAACAACTATTTACATTTTTTGTTTGGTTTCAACATTTTGTTGACCAAGTTCAGTACCAGTTGATCATTTCGTTGTAAGTTGTTTTTTGAAAATTTTGAAAAGATATTTACATTTCTAACTTTATAATAAATATATATGATACAGAATAAACCACATAGAACGGAATTGTCAGCTTGGTATTGAACTTTATTTACATGATAAATTGAAGAATTACGTTGAAGAAATTGTACTATTGGTTTTGGTGGATTGCGGCCGAGACTATCAAAATAAAAGGCGCGACGATTTTTATTAATGTAGATACATGTCCAGTGTGTTCCTTGCTGATATGACGGACTTAAATTAATGATTATTGCAGCAGGTGCCTTCACTATTACAGGTAAGTGATTTAATGCATATATGCCAGTCAATATGGAACTTGTAACACAGTCATGCAACACAACACTTAACATTTGATCGCTCCACATAGTCACTTTGAATTACAGTCTACATCATCATATTCAAGTACACTGGAACTTGGAGTAATGGGGGTTGGATTATGTATGCTTTTTGGTTCATGACTTACATATCGTGACAAATCATGGTAGGTGAGAAATTTACTATAACATTGCGCTTCATAAAATGCACATCGGAACGTATGGAACTGATGTTGGTAATGACCACAATGACTTGCAGGAAAAAGTAATTTATTTGATTTTGGACAGTTCAAATGTTCTAGATTTAATACACTTCGTCCCAGGAGTCGTTCCAAAAACTGTTGTCTGTGGCGACCATGGACGTAGAGAACATCAATATGTTTTGTATAGTTTACAAGGACTTGTTGCAAATTGTCGTATGCTACGTCGCCTTCTGACAATTGTAATCCATAGATGTTTGTGGACAGGTACTCGTTGTCCAATTGAAGTGTTAGTGGTAAGTCTTCACTGCTAAAGGGTTGTTTAAAAATCCAAGTATGTGCGGTATTCAGGTCAGGATTGACAACGGCCAACTCCTTGACGATAAGGTCATCGTCACCAGCTTGATCAAACGCTAAAAAGTGGATGATTGCCCTCATACTGTTGTTACACTGATGTAAACAGGAATTTACTTTCACCTTATATACATATTTTGAGACAGAGTGCCAACTACTTAAATAATAATAACGACACAAAATTTATGATATTCAACGCCGAATTGATTAATTATACCATATTATCCGTATAAACGTTTCGGTCTTTATCTATCTGAATTAATGAATCAAATTGTGCATACACCACACAAGTAATGGAATGTTAAAGATTTTGGCTGAACCCCATTTTAATATTTACAGGTGAATCTTTGACGACATCCCATGTAGAATCGTCTAATGTATTAGTAGGCGACAAAATAAAAGCATACAGAGTATAGCCATTAGGATATTCTTCAGGTGAAATGGTATGCCCTGCATTTTGATGAAATATACCAGTTCCGGAAATTAAAGTATGTAACTCGGAATAAACAAATTGTTTGCAAAATCAGGAGTCAAGGGAGTAGGTGGATAAAATTTAGAACCAACTTGCACTTGAAATTTGTTGAGATTGAAATGTTGAAATTGGAAAGGATTTTCATTATATTGTCCATTAAAGGCAGTATTTGAAACAAAACCAATAACACCTTTAGGTACTTTTCCTAAAAATAAATTGTCCAAATTGAAACTAGATACATTTTGAGGAATGGTATGAACACGTGTTTCTACACGTGTCAATGGAAGTTTAGCAGTATCCTGAAGCATATATTGATTTAATTGAAGAGACACATCAGCAGATATTTCCAAACGACGTGCATACAGTATAACTTCCTCCAACGGAGTACGTTTTTCGGATAAGAGAAAGGTAAAGGGGTAAAATTAATTATAGGTCTAAAATTGCCCACGGAAATCCGGGGTACGAGGATGTGTTGATACTACTGCACGCCCATGGCGCCGATCTGCCTTTCCTCGGTTGGGGCTGCACCTGCACAGCGTAGGTTTATCTTGATTTATTGTGACCTACTCGTGATGGCACACCCTCATACCAAATTTCGTTTCTCTAGTTTCAGCGGTTTGAAAAATGGGTTTTTGGGCAGCCATTTTGGATTAAAGATGACGACTTTTTTCACGTTTTCTTATATTGTTGTGACGTACTAGTGTTGGTACACCTTCATAGCAAATTTCGTTTGTCTGGCTCGAACGGTATAGAAAATGGGTTTTGGGGTGCCCCTTTTGGATCCAAGATGGTGATTTTTAAAACAAAAGTTGTAATATTTTCTTAAACTGCTCGTGACAATACACCTTTGTGCCAAATTTCATATTTCTAGCGGAAACGGTGTGAAAGATGAATGTTTGGTCCGGTATTTTGGATCCAAGATTTCGTCTTTTGATATATTTTCTAATATTATCGTAACCTACTGGTCACCCTATTGGTATTTGTTGTCCGTTGCAGCTATAAATTTGGCTGTACTGTTTATTCTAGGTAGTGTGCATGTATACCAAGTTCCATTAAAATCGAGCTCCCTCTGTTTGCGAGTATTCCTAGTTAGAAAGCGTTTTTGTGCTGTGCGTCAATTTCTGGACAAATTCTTCTGTGGCAAAGCAACGCTTTTGATCGGTTGAAAAAAAAGGCATGCAATAATGATTTTTATTCGTAGAAATTTCTAGGAGGCTCGTCGAATTACGATGAACGACCGACCTCGAAGGCGTCGTCGGATTGTGGAAAGTGGATCATTAACTGTCTCTGGAGTACTGCTTGCGTTCTTCCTGCACTGTGTTCACCCCCACTTTTTTCGATTTTTGAAAATTGTGGAAAGTGGAAATGCAATACCACAATTTCGGAAAATGGACAGGATAAAAGTTCAGGAACTTTGTAAACTGAAGTGACAAGTGTGTGTAAAGAACTTATTTTAGCTCAGACTTTTAACTGCTCAACATAGAACATCATAATTTGTGGGCAGTCAAATATCGTGGCCAAAGCCAGTTCTTTACAAGTCTGATCACTTCAGATTATAGAGTATCTGAACTTTTATCTGCTGACTTCCCAAAATTGAAATACTGTCCTGCAACTTTCCATAATTAATTAATACTCAAGTGCTTTTGTTGAAACGCCAGTTTACGCATTCCTTTGAAAATCAAACCACAGGTAACTGTCATTTGAGCAAAAGCCAAAGTTGCGTAAAAAACCGCCTTAAGAAACGTTCGGTGTGCTTAATATTTTAAAAAATTAAAATGGATTGTGTCAGGTTCACAGACGTCCACATTTGTTTACCTGGTTTACTTGGTAAATATGGGATTTCAAAAATTTGACTCGCACTGTTACTGCTTGACATCAAACATACTGCCATATAAACATCTCACGCTCGAAACTGCGTTAGGAATTTAAACTTCCATGGTTGAGTTAGTATGCTGCGGTAGTCTTACAAAAACTCAATGAAGACATATTTTATAAGTTGTACTGTTATTCTTTTATTAATACCTGATGGCATACAAACACTTCTCGCGCCCAAACGGCGATGCCCAAAAAGTCCGCGCCCAAACGTCACGTACCCGTTAAAACATATTCGCGCTTCATGTGACTTCAAATTGACTCAAATTTTTTATGATTATATCGGGCTCCTCAACCCTTAAGACGTAAACCACTATTTCCCGTGCTAAAACTATTTACCGTGTACGTGATAACGAGACGATATTATTATACAATATTCGAACATCACGTAGGAATGTTGGATCATATTGCAAACAATTTTTTTAGAATGATGTAGGGAAATAAACCTTTTAAGGCGTGTTCTGTATTAGAATGTTAAATCATTTGCCTTTTTTTCATGGTGACGATGCTGAAGTTTGAGAGTGATGAAGAAACGATTGAACCAATTCCAGCCCATCTTGACAAAAAAAAAATCCCTTAAGACTTTGACTCGATTAGATTGTTAGAACGTTTACCTTTTTCACTAGAACAATGTTCATCACGTATAGCAGCATAAGAACGATTGTACAGAATCGAAACAAACTTTTTAAAGTAATGCAAGGGAATACCCTCAGGGCTTAAACCACACTAGAATGTTAGAACATTTGCCGTTTCCGTGTTAAAGGTACGGTTTGCTCTTTTGAAGATTTGAGGCGTAATGCTTTTTCTGAGCGATGCAAGGAGAGAGTATAGATGTATGGTTTGGTGACGTAGCTGTCATAGAAAACGTGACGAGGCATTTAACTTATGACGTTGCTTATTGCTGTAGATGGGTCCAGGGTTAGAAGAAAGATCAAGGTCAGGAGCCTCGTCGAAGGACGATACCTGTCCTTACGGCCTTAAACGCCATGACTTATCACAAACAGATTCAGAAACGAGGTTCTGTGTCGACAACTGCGACAGTTATGGAGGACTAAAGTCTTGACGCCACATCCGGTGTGTTGGCATAGCAACAACGGGGGCCAAGTCCAAACAAACGGTACGTTTGATGGCAGAGAGGTAGAAAATAAGTTGTGGAAGGAACGCCAATTTTTATTTAATCAGTGACTGAGGAACCTAATATGAATTATCCTCTTATTCGCATGAACGTATTTAAAAAATCGCGTTCAATGACATTGCGTGAAATTTGTTTACTTAAGCACTTGGCTTTATTCCACTTTATTTTCTGATTTTCGTCCTTTGGAAACAGAAAAAGTGAAATACATCTCTTTTGTTGTAATGATAACGATCTGACACGAATCGCATAACCACAATAAGTTGTAGAATATTGATGGAACACCACAAACTTACTGTTAACATTTGTTTGTTTAGACTGTAACATGGCGGGTCCTCCATTGGATAATCCGCTTGACATGCGGTTTTGATGGCGAATCATCACCGAGGATAAAAATGAGATATTTCTGCGATATTTCGACGCCAGTAAAACATTGACTTCAACCGGACCAGTCGACAAAGGTAGTGGTTCTAAAAGATGGTTTGAGGAAAATATATTGGTTTCTTTTGGTAGAATGTGGATGGTTGAGTGCATTGGAAACTAATAGTTTCATGGTTATTTGTGTTTAAAATACTCGGGACCGGTAAACCCAAAATTCATTCTGCTCCAGGTGACCGACACATCAAGCCAGTGCTGTGAGTCAAAGTTCTAACACTTTCTAACAAGCAGTTCGATAACCTAGATAAAGTAGAAAACAGAGACTTTTTCCCCTCAAAACTGACAAAGTGTGAAACCGCGGTGATACTGTGACTATGATTGAACGTTGGCAAAAGACCATACAAGGTGACACTGATATTTTACTCACACTGATACAGTACTTGCTGCAGCTTCTCTGCTTTATTTCTCAATGAGAATTGCCTAAGCTAAAGCCGCATTTACATAGCACTAGGCGTGCTATTTGGAAGGCAGGACGTTGGAGACTAATTCATAGTGTGTGTTCATATGCAAGCACGGGATGGATTTCGTATGTAAAGTTTAAGGAAGGGCGGAGAAATATGTGACACACTATAAGTGGGATGAAAATAACACAGCAGTTTTTGGTGCATAGCTTTTGAAGTTTGAAAGTGGGAAACACTAGTGCTCAGTGCTGTAAATAAATATGGAACTAATTTAAAACGTGTTTACAGATTTTCACAGCATGTGTCTGATATTTACTAATAAAACTCCTTTTCGGATATTCATTGTGTTTTATTAGTTTGAACCCGACGATCGTTTCGTGAGCCTTCCTGCTCACATCATCATGGGATCTTGTTTGCTGTTAAATTACAGTGCACATGGGAAGATCGTTATGACATTGTTGCATAAATTCTACCGGTTTATAATATGTTTAATCTATTATTATTTTCTGAATTTAAAATTCTTTATTGTAATAGGCAAATTGTTATGCCCGTTCATCTGATGTCAATATGCCTCATGAAAGTACTTACCACCAAGTACAAACCCAGTTTCTTTATTCATTGTCTTATCATTTAACTCAGTTTCCACCATTCTGTTGAATATCCGAAAACGAGCTTTATTAATAAAATTGAAATAATGTATTAATTTGGATGTTATCAACAGTGGAATTACCGTTTTTATTAAATGGCTCGCGACAGTCAAAATACCTCTAGTTCGTGCTCCTGGACCCAAGGAACACGTAAGCAAAATTTGGTGGAAATCAACGTACACATGTAGCTTTGTATCGTGTTCAAACACACCGAATTTCGAATCTTTATACTCGTATGTAGATTTCTGGGGAGGGGGTCCATAGCTTTCATCAGATTATTAAACTGGTCTGTGACCCAAGAAAGTTTAAAAACCACTTCTAAATAGAATACTGAAAGAAATATATGTTACCAACTTTGTCTTACCCAATGCCATTTGCTGGTTGGTACGCTGGTGGTGATATCTCCTAACTGAATCAATTAACTTTGGAACCTGGGAGCACAAATTTTGATTACTGATAATAATAAGTGAAGTTGCTGTGCGTAAACGTTTTTCATACTTACAGAAGTGTGTAATATATGAATGGTTTTTATTTGACCTAGCTCTCTGAATTTTACTCCATCAGTTGTACTACTGCACATCGGGTGATATATTTTACCCCACCAGTGTATTTACTTTTAACTTGTTCCAGGTTAAAATTGACGCATATATATAAAGTTAGTGTCTTGAGATACATACACGGTTGTAAAACGTACATTTTGCTATCTGTGAGGGAGATAATGTTGAAGAAACCATAAAAGCAGTGAAAAGTGTCTCACATTTACCCCGATTTACCATGGAACTGTAAACTAAACGTTGTATTTTACCTTAAACCAGTATAATATTTAAATCCTCCCCAAAACCTTGTGATTTCATTAACATTGCTTAGTTAGGATGGGATAACAGTATTGTATACGCGAACTTTCTATTGCGAAGCGACCACGTTAGGTACCTTTGGGCTACTGCGATCAATCATAGTATTTAGAATCTAGGTGTTTCATTTGGGTAATAGAGTACTATCCTGAAAAATAAAACCATGATACCATTTCGATAAAACCCAAACCAGCATTTCTGCATCTGGAACCAGGCTGTACTGAACGTGTACTGTCTTGAAAGAAACACTTGAAGGATATTTCGTGTCTTAGCAGCGCCATTTTTATCGCTCCTGTAGTATTGTGACCAGGTTCCGTACGTTATTACTTGTCCTGGAGAACTTTTCGGGGATATTTTTCGCGCTTTGGTGGGCTAATACTTTATGGTCACCCCCTTGAAAAAGCCAAGATATGGTGTAAGCGTATTTTTTATAGTGTCAGTCCAACAAGTCATTGACTACACCACGTATTGCAAAATGGCCTTCTGTAGAACTTTATTTTTATGGAGCTGAATGTTTGTGTGTCGCATTTCGTGAATTTTCAGACTGATATAATGGAGAAAATACTCATCGTTACCAGTACTAGTGTTCTGCCAAAAGCGGTAAGTCCTTCAAACCAGATTTAACCTTCTCCATACATACCACTCTTAGAATTATCTTTTGTCTTAGAATTAGTTTTATTTTCATAATACTGTTTAAAAATTACACCCGTTTTCTTCCTCTCTTCAATTTTATCCTTCCATATACACTGTCTGTATGTCCGTATCCGTTTGTTTTCGGAATTGTCTCAATTATTTTTAGTATTTTCTTAGCAGGACATGTTCCTTATGTAGGTTCCATGCTGAGGTGAGTTCCTTTGTGTTCACATTTCGAAGAATTTAAGTTTTTTTCATTCTTTCGTGAGACGCGGTGGCTCAGTTGGATAGGTTTCTTCTGGCGTGAGGGATCGACAGATCGATCACTACTCGTGCAATGTTGGCTTTGTGGTGGACAAACCGTGTGCTTGGGTTTTCTCGGGGTTCTCCCGTTTCCTCCCACTTTCTTCATTCCACCAATTCATCTCATCATCATCCATCCGACCTAAGCCAAAGTTGCCTAAAGACCTTAAAATTAAATTCTAATTGAATTCATTATTTCGTTGAGTCTACATTTCCAGTCCATTTTAAATAATGCTTCGTGTTATATTTTTCTCTCAACGGTTCACACTGAATATTTTCCTTATTTCTGAATACCTTTTCCGGTATTGCTATTCTCGCCTCTTATTTTGTTGTCAAATTTCATATCCGTAAGTGTGATAACGCTGCTCAATTTTTCCTTATGAGAAAATTCTCCGCTGGCTATGAGACGTGGTTTTGTATATTATGCCTAGTTTTTAAAAAAAACTTTTTGAAGATTTTTTCTGATTCGTTGTGCGCGTATGGGGTAATAAGTCACATTTAACTTCCCCCTTCCCCGAGAGAAATACGAGGCGTGAGACATTGGAAGTAATTGTCAATAAATAGCTTGTTCGAAAGGAAGTAGCTTTGTTTATCTGTGCTTTCACATTGTTCTTCCTTAAATGTTCGTGAGGTGCGGCATTTGAGGTGTTCATCCAAAGTTCTGAGGCTTTTCGTGCTGTACAAGTTAAAAGGGGAAATAGTTTTGAACAAGGAAAGTACTAGCACGTAGAGTTAGTTGGTTAGCATTTTTTTTTATCTCCTTAGAAAGTATTTATTTATGTGTACTTGTCACGTTTGCGTGCTGAGATCCAAGTACAGTGGGAACAGTGATCTTAACCAAGATTAAACTCATAGCCCCCTCCCCCCCTAAACGATGGTATCAGTCGAAACCTTCAGAAAAATTTGATGCAGTTCTAGAGCAAATTAACACCTTAGTCTTTTGTTTTGTTTCTACTCATATGTTTCAATTAGTTCTTTCCAATCATTTGTATACAAAAGTTTTCTGTGTCATGTAATTATCCAATAATTAAAGATAATTAAACCTACGCGTTGCAATATTTTTGCATTTTAGGTAGATTTCGAAGAAAAATCCACCTATTGAGATCGGTACGATATCAAAGTATATATATATATATATTAACACTAGCGGCCATAATTTTGAAGATATTTGAACAAAATTTTTATGTTGTTTCTAGGCTTAATAGCTCGGTTAAGTTCATTAATGAGCAAAATCAGTCGCCATCTTTGATCCAAAATGGCCGCCGAACCCATTGTTATACAGAATACACAGCCTAAACCGATGGGGCTATTGAAATCAAATTTGGCATAAAGGTACAACATCACTATTTGATTACGAAAATGTTACCTAATGAGTTCAAAGACGCCATCTTGGATCCAAAATGGCGGAAGTAAGAAATCTATTTCCATATCGTTTGAGCTAGAGATACTAAATTTGGCATAAAGGTGTATTGTCACTAGTAGTTCAAGAAAATATTACGAAATGTTGAAAAAGTCACCATCTTGGATCCAAAATGGCCGCCGAACCCATTGTTGTATAGAATACAAAACCTAAACGGCTGCAGCTAGAAATATCAAATTTGGTAATATGGTACATTATCACTTGTATGTTACTAAAATATTACATAATGTATCCAAAGACGCCATCTTGGATCCAAAATGGCGGACCTAAAAATCCATTTTCCACACCGTTTGAGCTAGAGATACGAAATTTGGCATAAAGTTGCATTATGACGAGTAGTTTAGGGAAATATTTGGGTAAAGTCGCCATCTTGGATCCAAAATGACCGTCCAAAATCCCATTTTGCACACCGTTTGAGCTGGATAAATGAAATTTTACTTGAATATGTACCATCACAAGTAGGTCACGACAATATAAGAAAACTTTCAAAAAGTCGTCAACTTTGATCCAAAATGGCCGCCCCTAAAACCAATTTCCAAATCATTGAAGGTAGAGAAAAGAAATTTTCTTTGAAGTTATATGACCAAGAGTAGGTTACAATAAATGGGGCAAACATCCCCTTTGGGGGCGCAGGACCCCGTGGGAGGGTGCAGATGGACACCATGGTGGTGTATTGCTGCAGGGAGATTTTGGTTAAGATAAAGGAGGCACATTATCTCTCCAAAAGACACTGAAGTTGGGGGGCTAACCCTCTACGGGGTCTGGGGGGCAGCGCTCTCAGCGAAGCAAAGCGAGCATGTATATATA
>JAGDQP010064388.1:0-11579 GCA_022664845.1 Lepisma saccharinum
AACTTTCTGCAGTAAAGACGTTATTAACTCCTGACTAGATAATCTTTTCGTCGTAGCAGGTGTAGTAATCTCGTGGCTAAGTGAATATAAGCAATTGCGTTTGCCCAATGCCCTATACAATAGCAAGTACTTGCGTGTTCGAAAGTTTAGAAAGTACTAGATGGCTTTCTATTGTTTATAAAAATCTCTGAGATTCATTGCCAACTCGCGATTTATATCTTAGGTGCCTAGATTCTATACTACTCTTGTAACGTGTTGTCCTTAGAGGGACCCGTCAAAAGTAAATAAATAATAAATAAACAAAAAAAAGTTAATTGTGGTCATCGGATGAGTGTAGCTGGCCGAAAGTAAGATATCATTAATATATCGCAGAAGTTGAACCCATTTTAAGCTATAACAGAGGATTATAGACGTAAAAATAATAATAATAATAAAATAATTAAATACGGAACACTCAATTAGGCATGTAAGGTTGTGTTTTGCTGAAGTATTTGTGCATTAAGGGGGAAGATAGATAACTAATAATTATGTGTATTGTGGAATAGCTTGTAATTATTATTTGCTTTATAATTTATGTTGTACGCAGCATTTCTTTGTGGTCGCACCTAGCGTAGGGACTTTAAGGAATACTGTTTAAGGAATATTCGGACTCTTTTTATTCGAAAGCTAATTTGGTTTAACGTGTGGTCAATTGCTTCATTGCATTTCAGTCTTGTTAAATGGTTATGACAGTTTAATTGCTTTTGAGCGTTCATTGATTTGTAATGAATAGGTTATGATGACGGTTGGTATTGCGTTTGTTTTCTGAAATTGGCAAATTTCCTTTTAGTTTTAATGGACCTCTTCGACTTTCATCGAATGCTTGGCCTCGAATTTAGGTAGTACTGGTCTGGGCGTGGGCGGCTACTGTTAATTACATACCCGGAGGCATTATTGTCAATCAATTTTATAGGTAGCTTTGATTGCTTGAGATTTTCTGATAAATGTTTGAGCAATTATTGATAGACAGTAACACTTACATCGAAGATCTCGAAATACCATTTGCCATGCGCCAGATAAGTAAATGAACACTGGATTTATGTTTAACTTTTTCCTTTCTTTCCTTTTCTTTGTTAAGCTAAATCTATATGACACTGCTATACACTCTCTAGCGAGGTGTCTTTCTTGGTATTACCGACAGTAGTTTCCCTTGAGGTGCGTTGTAGAATGGACATTAGTAAGAACGTGTTCAAAATCAGTAGTTCTATTTATTTCTATTGATTCTTTGAACGCTCTTTAATTTCTTTAAACAATGATACTAAATTATTATTTTACTACTACAACACGTTTAAAAATTGTAAATACCAATTTAAGCTGTTTTGCGCAGCACATAACAAATAACTTGACAACTATAGAGCGGAGTTGATAATTGCGATTGGATATATACAAATCTATAAAGCTTCACAAGCTTTTGTATGAGATTCAGAACCACGTGTCACGACCGTGTCAGTATAGGTATAATTTGAGATCGCGTATAACGAGAAAAAATATTTTAACTTTACTACCATAACCTCACCCAGTTCGATAAGTTGTACTATTGTGGGCAATATAATGTTTATATTACCTTATTATACACGATTTTTCTCTAACTCTAGGAGATAAACCACCCAAATGACGTAGAGTGGGCGGTGTGTTGTTCTGAGAGTGTATGCGTGAACGACCAAGGGTTAGAATTTTATTTTCTTTAACACAAAACATTATAATCACATATACTGGGGTCTGCAAAGATATTTATGATTTCTTGTAGTATGTAGCAAATAATAATAATTTTTAAAAAAACTGGAGAGAATCGCATTTCAAACACCAAAACAGGGAACCTAACACTATGTTTAGTGGAAATTTACTGAAAGGTGCAACTTAAATTGTCCATTAGAAAAGATCTTTACCGAACATGGAGAAACGAAAATGAACTTTGAAACCTATGGTTGCCAGGTAATTATTTTTATCCTAATGAATCGAGTATTCCATAGAACATTAACGTTATACACGAGAGACAAGAGAAAACGTCTGTTTCTATTAGTTTTTAAAAATGAGGCTCAATATTTATGCTTTATAATTTCTGATAATATGTTGTTATTTACGTTTATCATTTACAAAGATGTTAGTAGCATAATACACTAAATATGTTGCGTGTCAAGTTCTAGTAAATGTAATTTCTCTCCATATATGTTTTACAGATACAGATAAAACAATGAATCTTTGAGCATCATATGGAGAATATCTGAGATACATTAAGATCTTTCTCTTTCCAGATAATATTTATGTATGTGCGTACATGTCGTAAACATTGATACAAGTATGTTTTGTTCCGAACGGGCGTACCTTACTTGGTAGAGCGCTGGTTTCTTATTCAGGAAGTCCTTGGTTCGGTACTAGCCGCCGACTGTCCTGCTTTAGATTTTCCCAGTGTTTTAGGAGCCACACCAGGCATGTACTGGGATGGTACCGTCAATGTAGGACCTGGCCGACTCCCTACCGCATTTCGCACAACCTTATTCCTGAGTTATCCATAGATGCCTAAAAGCTATAAATAAGATGCAAACACATGGAGTATAATATGTAAACCTGTCGCTCTGGTAATAATCGGGATATTGCTTCTTAATGGCGGGCCAATATGACCCAGATTGATCGAGTAGCCGTTGCTCAGTTGATTCAGCGTTGGCTTAGCAATCTAATTGATCTGGAATGGCCGTCTACCCTGACTGAGATAGTACAAGGCCATTTTCCTCACGACACGAATAAACTAATGTTTATAACACTCCGCAGAGATAGAATAAAAACACACACACTCTCACAAAAGGACAGAGAGTGTGTATGGAAGAGGGAATGAATAAGAGAGAAAGACAAAAAGAGGAAGAAACGAAGTCATGAAAAAAGATAACGATAGATAAAGATCAATGAAAACATTGAAACTAAATTGATTTATTATTAACCTACAGAACAAACACAAACACACTGTTTGCTTTCTGATACTAGCTAGTGATGCTTCTTCTCTCTCATACCACCGAAGAATCTCTGATTGAGTTCTGTAAATAGTTGAGGCTATCATTTTAGTCAAAAAAATATGGCGCTGTGTGAGAATCGAACCCGAGCCGCCCGAATGGAACGTCAAGGCGCAACCACTACACAATACATTTCATTTCTAACTACCTACACAACACATGTTACAGTTGTCCTGTGTTAAAGTACAAGAAAAGTGAACGTTTCATGTCAGTAATTGTGCTGTTAAAACACGGATACTTTATTTTGCATATTCCAACCAACATTCGTTCATCATCTTCTTCTTCTTTTTCTACAAGGACATTCCTATCGAAGAGAATTTGGTTCGGTGCTTCCACATTCATTAGTATTCAACGTTTACGAACAAAAGTGTCTACTCGATTGCTCACTTTTGCCTTGTAAAAATATCTTTGGTAAGAACAGGGTTTGAACATTTGTTGCCCACTTTCAATACTCAGAAATCTGATACCGTTACACGGGACAAGCCTCGTGAGCTGAAGCAAGAAGTTTAGAGATGCCATTATTATGTTCCGTGGTCCGTTTCTCAAAATTTTTGCACTGGTAGTAATATCAGTCTCTACTAGTAATATCATTTTCCTTCAAAGGTTGCTGTTTCTCGAACTTACAGTTGTAAAATACTAGCTACAAGTCCACGGATTAGTATCACAAACGAATGTGACTAGTATAGCTAGTGATCCTGTTTCTCGAAATATCAATGTAGTCGTCTACACTTGTAACCCACAAGTAAATGTCCACAAGTATCTTCCGACTTGTAGCGTATGTAGACGGATCGTTACAAGCTAGGATTAACTTTTTGTAGGAAAAGTATAACTGATAAGAGAGTTCGAAAATGGAATTACGTGTATACATTTTTCAATCGGACTTTAATTTTGAAAAATGTCATTAATATGGTGTCGTTCAACTTCACTCTAAAAATGCATTTTTTTATTTATAAGTATTACATTCAAGTTACTACTGCATTTAGTGAAAGTAAAAAATATCTAATTTCTTCAACGAGGCTCGAACCACTGACTCTAAAAATCAAAATAACTTAAACGAACATGCCTTAACCAAGGGCGCCACGAAGCGAACTCACTTTAACACGTATTAGTAGCTCTACAAATGAGCATGCATTCCACCCATTTGAGTCATTTTTTGTTAAAAAAGAGGGTTTCGGTGTTATAATTTATTGGAATGTCATCTGCAAGACTTTGAAAACTTTATTTTTATATGGGCCAGTTTAGAAACTTTGGACTTCGGCCTGTCACGATTTGCCTTTAACTGTTAAGTGTTAAAATCCACTCCCATGCCTCTGCCGGGACTCGAACCCGGGACCGTTGAGTCGATAGCCTACCGCCGCAGACCTCTCGACCACCCGGCCAGCGTCATCTGCAAGACAATATATTCACGTTTTCGTCAAGTAATTACGAGCAATTATCTTTCTTTCCTTGTTTTCACTCGTCAAAAGTTCCGAGTAAGTCATTAGTAGAATGCAAAACTAGAGCTTCTCATTGATTAAGCACGCGACTAGTACGTTACTAACTTTAGGCGCTACTAACACACAAAATTCGTTTATGAATATGACTTCGTCTAGCCAGCTGTTACTCACTCGTTAGTACAGCGTTAGGCGCTCCAAAAACGTATCTGAATACGGCTGACTAGGCTACTAAGACTTTAGCGGGACATCAGCGTTCTTGCGACAGTCCTCCGGAAATACAAAGTGAAGAGTGAAAAGTTGCAAGGTATTTTCGTGAAACAAGGCCCTGGTTTGAAACCTGATGCGATTAATCCAGTTACATCATTGCTTACAACTGTTGGCAACACACATTGTGTAGGAAACTGAATAATAGAATATAAACTAACATTTAGAACACAAACATTTAACAGCTTCTTTTATATTTAATCCTGCGTAAGTTCTTTTCTGTAATGATGCCATTAGAACGTAATCAAGTATACTTTATATATACTATAAAAATATACTTTAAAATTTTCCAATCCGTTTCAACTAGGGAACGACGTGTGGACCCCATGAAGTAATCAACGGTTTTTCTCAAGAGTGCAAAGTGCACTATTTCTCTTATTACTGTAAACAGCTTTTATTCCACTTCAATATATTTTATTCTAGATGATTAAACTATATTTTATTATTTGAAAAATACAGTAATATCAATTAAAACTTAGAAAAGAAAATGATGTGTTCACCATGGTTTGAACGCACGAACCTAATTTTCTTCTCTTTTTTTAAAGAAAAGAAAATCTTACTCGTTAGGATTTGAACTTGCGAACCCATGCACAATAGCAACTATACTACTCTTTTAAAAATTGAAACGCAACCTAATGAAATGCACCACCCACCTGAAAACTCTTTAAACTCTGTAAAGTCTTTAAACTCTATTTTCCTGATATTCCTAACTACGGACAACACAGTTAAAATCAGATCCATGCCTGAGGCGGGATTCTACCCCGCGGTCCTTGAGTCGCCACTCTACCGCACTGGCCAGCACGACCACCTGGATCGGCCACAGAGGCTTGCTGCTTGTCGAGATGAGCAACGCAGTATTTTTCGGAAACAATCTATGGTATACTATACTCCTGTCTTGTAACAAAACAAATATTTGCTGTTTCAAATCATCATTTATTACGTTCTGCATATATTGCAACAACAAGGGAGTAAGTGTTGAATGATTTTGTTTGAAATCCAGACTCCAGAACTGTTTCACAGTTCGCCTAATAGTTAGACAACCACGTGACAGTAAGAATATGCGTCAAAACATGTCATATCATGATATTCCTTAATTTGGAGGAAGAAACAATCAGTCGTTCAGCATCATTTACAGAAGCACGAGATAGATAGGAAGAAATTCAATTTGCGATAAGTTCTAATAGAAAGGTATTAATGCAAAGAAAAGGAAGATGATGATATGGACATAATGCAGGAATCATCGTTACGTAATGCAACAAAACTTGTCGTCTTCAAACGCACAGAGAGAGAGAGACACACACAGACAGAAAGGGATAGACAACATGGAAGAAGACGGAGAAAAGCGAAAATAGAGAGGAGACAAGAAGATAAGAGGGAAAGAAAACTGACTTATCACATGGAAATAAATGGAATTTTAAGGCTTGTGGGTACATAGTCTGCGTTTCTCCCCCCTCCCTTCTATCTCTCAGCCTTGCGTTTATCTCCCTTTATGGAACAAATGTCTTTCAGGAGCATTCGGGAACATCATTTACAGCGTTAAATACCTTGAAGAAAATAAATGGAAATTTATGAGGGGAATCGAACCAAGAACCTTGAGAATGGGAGTCTTACACGCTGTTCACTTAGGTACACAGACCATAACAAACGTTTTGTTAAATCAGCCATTAAACTCACCACTGTAAGCGAGTTACCCCTGGTTTCATTTGAAGTTTGAATTTTACTTACGACCTTTAGCCATCTAGAGTCAAGCTACCAGTTCAATAAAAAAAACATTTGATCTGTAGATCACGACCAAGCTGAAATTAACCCAAAATCTTGATAACTTACTGTTGCACCAATCTATTACGAATATAATGTTCTAATAATTACAACACTAATAAACTACTGTTTATAACAATTGGAAAAGATAGAATGAACACTATAGAGTAGAAGCGGGTCATCGGGTCAGTCGGGTGATGCTCGTCAGGTAATAGACCGCCACCGGGTCTAGGATTCGAACCCGTTCTGAGCCGGTGATTCGATTGAGAACCTATGACCCGAAGGACAAAGAAGAGATTTTAAAAATTTTCCTGCGTTTGAACAATGTTTCTTTCAAAGGTAACTAACTAGGACTGGAGAAGTGGAGATGTTACCCCCAGAGCACGAAAAATAAACTACGCCGGAATTATCACTTAATTAGATTTTCCAGTCCGAGTCAATCGGGTTACCAGGTCATAAGGGTCAAATTTTGGATCGGGTCACTTTTGTTTGGTGAGGCCTGATCACCAGGTCATTAAAAGTCGCTAGGTCATCATCAAAAGTTAGCTCTTGAGCACGAATACGCAGGAAAAGACAGAGAAGTAATAAGTAAGAGGAAGACGTAAAGATGAATAGAGAGGAGAAAGAAGAGCACATAATAAAAAACTTCAAGAAACAGAGCGGGAAAGAAATACCAATGAAAAATATTAATACTACTTATCATTATGTTAAAAAACACACACACAATTTACTCTGATTCTCGCCATTGATGCCTCGGGAGTTCTCCAACCAAAAATGAATCTCTGTTTGCAGCATGAAACTCTTATGCGAAAAAAGACACTACCTGGTTGGGAATCGAACCGATGTATTCAGTTTAGAAGTCTAGCACG
This sequence comes from Lepisma saccharinum, assembly GCA_022664845.1. Classification (NCBI taxonomy): domain Eukaryota; kingdom Metazoa; phylum Arthropoda; class Insecta; order Zygentoma; family Lepismatidae; genus Lepisma; species Lepisma saccharinum. The sequence continues at coordinate 7,369 of JAGDQP010064388.1, forward strand.
ATAGCAATACTCTCCAGGTTACTCTACCCAAAACATGCTTTACAAATGGTATAGTGTTTCTTTCTAATGAAAAGTGGATACTTTAGATCAATGACGTGTTGTTATTTCTCGTGTGAACTCCCATAGACTTTATTTTGCCTTTCGCAACTAACATTCGCAAAATCGTATTCTTTTCTGTAGTGGCACACGTGTTGGCTTCCACATTCTTGAGAATTCTCAGTTTAGTATGAGAGGTCACTCTTCGATTTTTCACAATTACTTTGTAATAACCTTGGCTTGAATAGAGTTTGAACCGATGTTGGCTAGCTTTATTACTGAAATGTCCAGCACATAATCTCTACAACACCTTGCTAAATGAATTCATAAGCAAAATGTTGCTGAGTTCAGAGCTGATCTTTGGAAATAACCGGCTTCTTCTTGTAAATTGCTTACTTCAAAGTGTACATCGAAATTTATTTATTCGACGACTGATAGACAAATTAGTGCCCACTGCTATCCGAAAAAACGAAATATCTAAGAAAAATATTTTTGGATGTTCCACAGAAGTCCTATGCGGATATGAGCAAGAATCAGTTATTCTACCAGGCCTTCCCCCCATGGGGTGTTACCTCCCATGTTCTCGGGCGCACCTCCAACTTTAAATTTTTACTCTAAAATCGACAGAAACCGTGCAATACTTCACCTACATCCTCCCAAATTTGACTTTTCTATACTGAAAGTCCTGAAGAAATCTCCGACAAGAATGTATTCATTTTGTTGTTTTTCTATGAGGAATGAATTTAAGGAAATTATGCTGACAATAAGACAGTGTTCGAAATTTAAAAACAACCCGCCGTCCTGACTGGTGTTTCACCCGGATTCGCTCAATCAGAAATAATTGCCGAGAAAATAACTTTACGCATAGACACAGAAAGCCTCCCCTACCTTCCTATATTCTTAAGGCTATTTTACACGACACAATGGCTCGTACGATCCCTCGTATACATTCTCAACCGTTACTTTCCTTGAGGAACTGGGATCCGGAAGACCTGGGATCTGGATGACCTGGTTTCGAATCTTGACGTGGTTATATTTTCATACTTCGTTTACTGTAAAGAAAAACAACTGATTTTCTTCTCTTATGTAGGTGCTCATTAGGAAACTTAATAAAATTAGTGAACAAGGGTTGGGTTAGGTTAGAAAAGTCAGGTTCCGTGCTTTATTTTTTATTGCACACACGATTTGCATGGGCTCTCCTTAGACGGATGCCTTTCACCTCGTTCGGTATTATTCCCGCGAGAACGACGTGAGAAAGTACACGTTCCTATTTGATTCACAAATCAAGATACACGTTAGCATAATAAAATACACAAGGATAAAGATTTAAAGCAAAGTTTTTAATGAGGGAAGAGTATGAAATACTACCGCTCAAGTTTGTCATTTCGACGTTTGTATCAAGATAGTCCAGCGATAAGTGCTCTTGTATCGGAATAAGTAGCGTAACAAACTTGATTTTTTTATATATATTTTCAGCGCCGGTTCGAGCCTGGTGGGAGAATAAATGAATTTTTTATCCGAACAAATTCACGTACTAATTATTTTCTTCTATTCTTATTGTTAATTCTAGTACATTTTTATTATTTTAATTAGAAAAACAACGAACGTAAGAAATGCTGATATCACTATGGGAACATAATTTCCCGTTTTCAGTTCAGACGATATTAATTTCTGTTCGAATAAGCTACATTAACCTCTCTATAAAATGAGTATTTCATGCATTTTACGCATTATATCCTACACAGTAGATCACAAAATTCCTTAAAATGTTTTGAAAAAGGTTTTAAATTGGAATTTAAAAAATCAATCCTATGTGTACTAAGAATATATTTTCAAATATTCCGGAAATATTTTCTGAATCGTATCACACTTCTAGGATAAACTCTTTTAAAAAAAATAGGGTTTAACAAGTAAACGTTCTTTCCTAACAATTGGGGGGTTTAGACATGGTATATATGTTCTGGAAGTACATAACCAGAATAGTACAAATATGGAATCCTAGCGACAGACGGCAAAGGATATAGAAGTTATGAGCCAGGAGGAGCTAGTCGTAACAGTAATAAACTATAACACCCCGTCGTGTTGTGAGGTAACACACGTTCAGTGTAAATATAACTTCGAAATCACCATTTACAAGATCAGACCGTAGAGGTGTGGTTAAGGTGTCGGCCTGTTGAGTTAAGGAACACGGGTTCGAATCCCGGTGGGGACATTTTTTCCTTTTTCAAACACATTTCTATCTGGTCATATTTATTATTAATAATTGCTTGCATTTTTCGTAGATTATATTAGATTAGTGATCATGGGTTAGAGTAGGTTAAGTCAAGTCAGGTTCGGTTATGTTTGTGGGAACCTGATCATACCTAACCTCCGTCAACCCATGGTCACTAAAAATGCTAGAAAGCAATTATTAATAATAAATGTGAACAGATTTTTAAAATGTATTTTGAAAGAAAGAAATCAAAGTGTAAAAATACATAATCGGACCTGACCCTACCTAACCTACCTACCATACGGTCACTAATCTAAGATAATCTACGAAACATGCACGAAAGCAATTATTAATAATAAATATGAACAGATATAAATGTATTTTGAAATAAGAAATTAAAACATCTTGCCCCGGATTCAAACCCGAGTTCCTTAACCCAACAATCCGACGCCTTAAACACATTTACACGGTCCGACCGTGTAAATGATGATTCAGAGGTTGTATTTACACTGCATGTGTGTTACGTAACAACGTAACGAGATGTTATAGTGAATTACTGTTGCGACTGGCTTCTCCTTTAAACCCTCATAACTTCTACACCCTTTGCCGTCTGCCGCTAGGAATCCACATTTATACTGCTTTGGTTTTGTACTTCCAGAACATATATACTTACTATGTCTAGATGCCCGATTGTTAGGAAAGAACATTTACTTGTAAGTATATATTTAACATTGAATACGTATTTCCTTGATATCAAAAACATATGCAAATATTTTTACAAAGAACTTGTGTGTATCTTTAACATTGTTATTGAATGTTATTAAATTTGCTCTCAGAAGTATATTTTATTCGACGTAGTATAAATTTTTCTTAATTAACTTAGAACGTTAAATCAACTCAGGTGCTGCTACAGGCAAGTAATTTTCCAAGTCTTGAGTGGGGATCGAACTCTGTCTCCCAACTGAGAAAATCATGTCAATAATATAAATGTTTTCATAATATTGATGATAACTTATATTGAATTATGTATACTGGTAGAATGTGTAGCCAATACTTAAAAGAAAATACTTTAATAATATTTTTAAATGCTCTTCCTGAAAGAAATTGTTAACAAATACTCAAGAAAAATATTTTAAAAATATTTATGAATCATTTAGAAGAAAAGAAAATCACTGGAAAATATATTTTTTAAATGCAATAGAAAAATTTCTTACTGTTGGGTTTATAATAACAACAGCATATTTATGAATTTAATATATGTTAAACTACAAAATTATTACTTCGTATTCACGGGTCCACATTTCTAGCTTGGAGGAGGGGCATTGAATGAAGTGATTCGCAACCCAATTTACCTAAAACTGAATGTTCGTCTACTCATGTAAGATTTTAATAATTCAATCAATCGTGCCTTTCAAACAACAATAACCCTAGCATTACCAAGACATTTTTGGGTCGCATTACCTACCAAGGGGGGAGGGAGAGCTCGGAGGCCCACAAAATGTCATTATTTCTGACGGTTTTTTTTATACTGTCCGATATGAAATTTGGGAGTCTAAGACATCACAAAGTTTTCTTCTATTCTATTACGATGGTTCTAAGTACAGTGTTACAGCTAACTATATCTATATAATAGTGCACCTGGCAAGTTTTTATGTGTTATAGTAACTAAGATATAATTCTTTTACTTGTTTTTATAGAGAAACAATCAATCAGATCAATACCATCTTAATATATTATAGTATATGTACAAAGGCAGCTTCATACCACATTTCAGTGGTTGTTAGGTGGGGGTGGGACTCAGCGTCCAACAGAAGAAAAGTTACATTTTCCCACTTTGGATTTCTTGAATTAATATGGTGTTACAAGGGATAAAATGTGCGTACAAATTAATATATATATATATATATATATATATATATATATATGGATACACAGGCAATGTAGTACCGCTGCTCATTGCCCA
>JAGDQP010064389.1:0-11578 GCA_022664845.1 Lepisma saccharinum
AATAATGGTATTGATGCATCAAACTTAAATATATTTTATCTTTTCTTCTAGATACTACAATAAGTGCCCCATCATCACCGAGTAATTTAAGTACCAGTACTGTAACATTGGTTGGGTCCAATTCAGATGAAAACAAGCAAGAGACTGAACAACAACAGCAGCAACAGAAACAAGAGGAAAAGATCGCAAAAGAGGACCAAGATTCGGAAGCAGTTAAACAAAAGCCACAAGTCACTGTCATAAGGCCGGTTCCAGTAAGTTAGCTTTCATGTAATATATATTTCTCTAATCGTTCATGCACTTTGTATATTGTTGAAGAACTTGAAATATAGAATATGATCGGGAAGACAGAAATATATAATGTAAAGTTGACCACTACTATGCCAAGTCAGGATAACCTAAAATCAAAACAAGAGTTAAAGTTTAGTAGGTACACACGTTATGTGGACAATAGCCTTTTGATATTTAATTCTGACTCTAAATTATAATTTCTTTCACAAGGACTCAATTGTTTCCATCCTAATTCGAAATTCACACATGAGTTGGAAAGTGCTTTTAGGTTAAATTATCTGGAATTCTGGATTTATAGAAAGGACAAGTTTCAAACCACAATATATAGAAATCGATCTGCCATTCATCAACAATCTGGTGATTCGCATATTTCGAAAGGTAATATTTGGAAAACTTCTTTCTTCGAGCCCATAACATTTGTTCTGATTCTTTAGAAATAGGACACAGAAATGACACACAGTTTCTTCCCCACATTTAGATGATGGTTATTCAGACAACCAGCAACAATCTTGGCCCAAATCTGCACTATTCACCGTCAATGAGGAACGAATTCGAAATGCGAATGGTTTTCAATACGTTAGGATCCTTATCTTCCCTCGAATTAAACAAGAATTAAATAAAGGTGTTCAAAAAGAATGGCATAACTACAGTGATGTATGCACCCAAATTACTTGAAAAACCACAAGAGTTATTCACAGATAAAAAAGAAACAACAGAAGTCTGTGAAGTTATATGTAATATGGCGAAACGTTACATGCCATTGTGAATTACCGAACATGAAAGGGACTCCAACACCAAAAATCCTGTATCTTAACACTTGAGATTAGAACATCACCAAATTTACTCTTCCAGCGTAATTCATAACGCCACCAGCAATATAGAAATGATCGCTTTGAAAGCCTGCTCCATAATTCTTAAAAGTCCGGAATTAAATACAGATCCAAAATTGTGTCGCAAGAATGATAACTGGACATTCTAGAGATACTAGCATCAACTAGCTACATGAAGACCTCGATATTCCATTTCTACACGATGTAATAGCTTGACGCTGCCGAATCTTCTGGCTACGAATGTCGCAATTTCATACAAAATCTTACAAAACCTAGTCACTGCCCAACTACCTCGACACACCCACAAAATACCTTATCTCACATAAATCCTCAGCACTAGCGATCATTTTCTGGAAGGATATCCAGCCTCTCTGGCGAAGTCATAACATCTTAGCCTCGCTGCTCAAACGCTTCAACACCTGAGTCACAACATTTCATCCTTTATCATATCCAGATCTAAAGGGTAGCTAGCGACAGTTGCTCCCTATCACCTCCCATACTGTAAAATCATCCTGAAACTCACTTCATATTGAAGGCATGGGTTTCCCAAAAGCCCGAAAATTCTGAATTTAAACCCGTCATGATCACCCATCTCCTCTTCCCCCTCCTCAGATCGGAGAAATTTACGTAAAGTTTTGACTTATTCATTGAAGAAATGCCTATCACAGAGCAATTGCTCGAATAAAGATAGGTATTACCTGTCACAATCACAGTGTTTAAAACAATATACATTATACAATTGTCAGGTTTTGTCAGGTACATACATATATTTATTTACAATATGATACATATTTCTGATGTTCATGTACATTGTAATCAACATGCTCACCAACACATTCAGTGATATTTTCCGACATCATTGTTCACTGTAATGTTCTAAAAACACTTGCAAAACAGTTGAATACAAACTTTCTGTGTTTATAGATGAAGTGATGGTGACACTCGGTAAATATTTTAATGCAAACACAATTTTTCTTTCACTTACATATAGTTATATGTACATTGTACTTAAACACGAAGAGTACATAATTAACACACACTTTTAAATAAATCATGGTCTGCCTGAAGAAGCTCCTAGGTTTAGAAGCGAAAAGCTTCACGTATTGAAGTATCGAGTTTTCTGAGGGCAGAAGTACGAGGTGAGTTTTCTTTTTGATACGTTTGCCCTCCTTTCGTATATAAGAAGGTTTCTATTCTTTATTAAAATCAACTTTAATGCTTGTAAATTGATAATTTAGTGCGGTTCTAACAATTATTGTACACAATCAGTTTTTCGCATATTGTGGCTCAATTTAGATAGCATCGTTGATAAAGACGGTGACTTATGACTAATAGTGGAATGGAAGGGTAACTGAGAGTAGTATTAGTAGTAATTGTAAAATAATAATATCAAAAATAATATATACTGTAATGTATAATCTTTATTAGATGACTATGAATAGCTACAGTTAGAAGCCGTTATAGCACTAACTAGATTAAAACATAATGAAATAACAAATGTTTTTACCATTCAGTAGATTAGAAGTCATTAAGTAAATACTTGATTACAATTAAAATGATTATTTGTTATATTTTATTAAAATATTCTTCTTTTTCTTTCTCTCTGTCTTTTCAAACCTACGTGGGGTCGACGTTTCTGATGAGTCTTCTACACAAAGCCCTGTCCTGAACCTCTTCCCCTGACAGACCTTTCTCCCCGAGATCATTCTTAACCCTATCCATCCATTTCCTTCTTGGCGCCCCTCTACCTCTCTTGCCCTCCACTTCCATTGCCATCACTCTTCTGACTACATATTCGTTTGTTCTCCTCATTACTTGTCTATACCACTGCAGTCTTCTTTCTTGTATCTTAGATAGCTCTACAACTTCGGTTGTATCTCTTATTCTCACATTTCACACTTTGTCACTTCTTGTTATACCACACATCCAGCGTAGCATTCTCATTTCTGTAACATCTAATCTCTCTTTTTGTGCTTTCTTTATTGGCCATGTTTCTGCTCCGTCCATCATTGCTGGTCTAACCACTGTTTTGTAAATCATCCCTTTATTCTTCACCGTGATTCTGCGGTCGCAGAGAACGCCACTTACTTTCTTCCAATTTCGCCATCCCTCTTGCATTCTGTGTGATATATCTGAGTCCAAATCGCCATTCCCAGTAACAGTTGAGCCTAAATATTTAAAACTTTTAACTTTATTCAATCGTTCTTCTCGCAACATCACTTCTCCATTTCCTTCTCCGTTAAACTCAAGATACTCAGTTATCTTTCTACTTATCTTTGGGCCTCTATCTTCCAAAGACTTCCTCCAACTCTCTACTTTCCTTTCAAGTTCTATTAGTATTGCATAGTACAATATCAACGGCAAACATCATACACCAGGGGGCATCTCTCACATCCTGAGTTATAATGTCTATGACTACGTTGAAGAGGTACGGGCTTGAGGCTGAACCCTGGTGTAATCCAACCATAATAGGGATTTGGCGTGTCAATTCCACACTACTTCGCCCCTGAGTTCTACCTTCTGTCTACATATCTTGGATAATCCGTACATATTTCTCTGGCACTCCTTTCTCCCTCAACCATCTCCATACTTCCTGACGTGATACTCTGTCGTAGGCCTTTTTCAAATCAATAAAGACCATATGCAATCCTTTTTTGCTTTTCCTGATGCTTTCCCATAGTTTGTCATAATATAAAAATTGCGTCCGTTGTACTTTTTCCCAGCATAAATCCAAATTGTTCTTCTCCTTTTGATGTTCCTTCTCGTAATCTTCCTTCTATAATTTTCTCCCAAATCTTCATCGTGTGTGACATTAGTATGATTCCTCTATAGTTTCCACAATCCTGTATATCTCCCTTCTCCTTAAAACATTATTCAGTAGAATTATTGATAAGTCGTTTAGGTATGATGGTTTGTAGTTAATACATTGTGAAACTTAGTTCGATACGAGGGAACATTACAATACAATTTCTCTTTGCAATAAGATGTTTAATCTTCATTAGTTGTTATTCTATGAAGGATTTTTTTTCATGTAATGAAGGTGTTTCTAACGTCTCAAAAATATTTTGTAGACCCATACAACTACTATTACCACCACCACAAGCACCGCTAAAAGTGAACCCGCAGAAAGTAGCGGAGGAGGAGAACCAGAGCCCGAGGAACAGCAACAAGATATTCCTGTTGATAGCAGAGCAGGGTCCAGATCAGCTTCCATCACTACAACTAACCTGACGTCAGCTGTTATACAGGTAAATGAGAAATTTGGTGATATTTTTGTTGTATTGTATTGGATTGGATTTTACCTTCGTAACACTGTCCAAGATGACTTGTTTTCTCAGCGTTGATTTGATGTCACTTTTTTCTGCAGATAAATTTTATATTACTAGGATGTGGAGATGAATTGAGGGAGGTATTGGACTGATGTAGATAGATCGCTGTCGAGAATAATTACCTTAATCATCAAACGGCGAAGAAAGTGAAGTCAAAGATGTCTCCACGTAAAAAAAATGAAGTTCTCAATCTCACTCCACTTTCATATTAACCAATTACGTTAGCTGTACTAAATCCGTAAAGCTTGTATATTTATACGGTTTACTTGTACAGCAAAACGGTAATGATGTTATTGCCTTCTTTTCACAAGAGAACCTTGTGTAAGGTAAATATTGAAATTAACACAGAAAAATTTACAGTCTCTGTCACCGGGACTCGAACCCGGATCTCTCAATTTCTGGACCGGTATGCTATTCATTACACTTCCATGGTACGAACAATTCTCTCTGAATATAGAATACTCCTCACAGTTTGAAATCTCTCAACTTCTAGTAGCTGGGTATGAAATGAAGACATATGTTTGGAGACTTGTATTCATTCGAACTGCACGTTTGCCTAACCTAACCTAACCTAACCTCAATAAAAATCTCCAAACATATAGAGTGCATTGATTTCATATGCAGCTACTATAGTGGAATTAACGAGTCCTGAAGCTTTAGGTTTAATCAATCGTGGCATAGGATCACTAACATGTCGTTTCACATCATCTGGTTTGGATGACTCCGTTAGTCGCAGCCGAACACACACCAACTTTCATTGGATGGCGGAAAGGAAGGAATTAGGTCAAGCTTCAGGACTCGTTAATTCCACTATAGGACCTGGGAAACTGTCAAGGTGTAAGTATTCTATATACACAGAGAAGTCCGTGCCTTGCTGGTGGAATGGGTAGCATATCCAACCAGAAGCTGGGAGCTCTAGGTTCGAGTTCCGATAAAGGTGACTATCAATTTTTCTGTGTTAATTTTAAAAGGTAAAATTGTTTCATTAAATTTTGGATTCTTTGTATGGACTCTCCAGAGAATGAACATTTGAATTCTTCACCCGTGGTTAGAGTCACTGGAAACATCGTTCGGAAACTTCAACTGCACTAACCGTACGAAATTAACCTAGTCACCTCCAAAGAACACCTTACCTTTTTAGGTGTGGGAATCTGACTCAAGATTGACATCAAAATCTAACCTAATAGGATCCAAATAATATCTAATATTTCCATTTCAGTAGCTCCCGTCAGCACCACATCGAACACTCCCTCCAATGCTATCTTGTCGACCGAGATATGCAGTCCTGCTTGCTTGGTTTGGTGGGGATTTTATTATTTTCTACCATACATGTATTAAACTCACAAATATTTATATTAAAATAAAATAAATAGCAAATAAATTGAAACCTCAAACACATTTTCCTTCACATGTTAACGATTTAGTGAATATAAACCAAAGAAAAATTAAAAACAAAAAGAAATCAATATTCAAAGCTTTTATTTTCTCAATATTTGTTTACATATTACCATTTAAAACAAAGTGTACACTTTTTTTATGGGTGAATTTTTGCAAAGACCAACCATGTATAGTTGCCATCAAAACTAAACGACCTTAAATCCTATAGGAAATATATGGCGTCAGGGTTGTTTTGTTTTGACTTTAACTCTTGAACTATAAATTTGCAAGTTATTCTTTTGTGATATATTTCCTCTTGTCCTTTAACACATTTTTATAGCGAAAGAAAGTTCGCGTTACACAACATGAAGTCATGCCACTGCGTCCGGTCCCCATGGTAACCCTTCAGTTTCTTCCTCTTCTTCTTCTCAAAGAGCTACATTAACGACTTTCATCTTCGTGTATGCAGGATATCGTTCAAGGATTTGAGAGAGTTTTAAAGAAAACATTTCGCCTACTAGCCCCTGGAACTTCCTTCTTCGATACTACTTTAACGATGTACATTCCTTTTTTAAATAGAAAATATGTACCCTCCAGGGGCCTGTTTCACGAAAGAACTTGTCAACTTTTCACTCGTCAGTTTGCATTTCCGGAGGACTGTCTCAAGACCGCTAACCTCCAGCCACGAACCCTTGTACTCATACAGTCACTTTTCTATCATTTTGTGCAAGGAGTGTGACAATATTCAATTGTTAGTAAACTTTTTAAACCCAAAACTAGATAACCAAAGGACAGTACGCTTAAAGATTGTGGAGGGAGGTTAGCGGTCTTGTTACAGTCCTATGGAAATTGACAAGTACTTTCGTGAAACAGGCCCCAGGTGTTCAATGGGAGCAGGAATGTCAGCAAAATAAGAGAAGTGAGGTTTTTGTCATTCCAAAGAGTAGTCATGAGAAACGAAAACAAGAAAACAGCAAAAAGTGTATGAACGTTGAAAACAAATGCACATACGTGCACGTTTTTCCTATTAACACTAGAAGTTTCATCTATTAATGTCAACTATCGATATTTTATCTGGAATGCTGAATTTAGTCTGTTTTTAGGGTTTTCACTTATTTTTACCATTTTAGGACCCATAAGATTCTCACATTTGATTAAGAAATGACTGAAACGAAAAGATATGTCACAATATAGTGATGTTGCCAAGGAACGAATAAAAACCGGTTAAAAACCTTAGAATTCGGGCCCTATTAATAAGTACTATGAAGATACATGTTAAGGTGCTATTACACTGATTAACATGCTCGTCGAGAAAACTGATCAGCAAGCTCGATAGTGTAATAGCGCAAAGTATACTCGAGCTTCCTCGACAGCAAGCTCGTCGTGCAAACTGTTGAGCAAACTCAAATAGTGTAACAGCGCCCTTACTGTATGAAAATCAACTTTTGTCTTTTTTTTTTATTTCTTGTTAGGCAAAAACATAAACTGTAATGCATGACTATTAACTAATTAAGGCTAACTTAAATTTCAGAGTTACTATGCATGCCGTCGACCAGGTGGGAAACGATCCAGCACAGACACCGATGCGTCTGGCATTAGTATTTCTCCAAGACCAAGCTTTCAACACGACTCCCCTCAACATTCCAGTAAAGCGGGTGTGGTGGTAACGTCATCTCGGCAATCACAGAGGAGGTACTTTGAGTTAAAAACATAGTCCTTTGATAGATATGTTCAAAATATACTGTTAGATATATTTGAATTTACATTTTTACACATAATATATAATTATTTATTAGTGTAAATATAAAAACGTAGTTCTTAATAAAATTAAATACAAGTATGTTATGAAAATTTAAGAGTAACTGAGTTTCTTGTTTGTATATATTAGTGTAAGAGACACAGGGTTAATTGCTAAACTAATTTGTTATTAGTGAAACGTAACTATTCATTGTGGAGTCTGAATAACTGAATGTTTAAATAATAATCACATATTCACCTTGTAAAAGGTACAGAAGTAATTGTTTCTTATAGAAACTTGTTTTGATAGATATTCACTAATGACTTGATTAAAAACATTAATATTGTTTTTTTTTTTCAAACATATACAAGTTGTTTCTGAAAGATCTGGTAAAAGCTCGAGGTCGTATCGCTCCTTTTAAAAAAAAGCAAATAATAATAAGGAAAAAAACAATTAAACATGTCACGTTTCCACTTTCGGGAAATATCTTTATTTAAAATAATTTTAAGTAATAATACATTAATGTACCGTTTTTAATCTTACTTGCAGAAGCTATTGTTTACGGATTTTTTTTTGTTGATAAATAGACGCAAAGTAACAGATTTCGTTAGTATGTGTTTGCTTTGTGGTTCAGCATAAGAAAAAAAAAATCAAACATGCCTTTAACGGATGAGCCTTTTTTTTTAACTCTTATAACTACGGATAAAATATACTAAATGTACCCCATGGATTCTCCTCCATTACTTTATAAGGACATTAGCAAGTTTGAAAATATATTTTTTTATTAAAATAAAGGGAGAATTGAAAGCTTTATTTTTTTTAAAATAGATTGTAACTTTAAAGGATAAACTTTTTAAGAGATTAATTTATTTTTCTCTGTTGTTTTTTTTTTCCAAACAAATTTGGGATTTTATATCTTCGTTAACAGAAGAGTAAATCGTTTTCTTCTTTTATATTTTCATCTGAAAGCGTAACTATCTTTATATTTCATTTCCAATTGAATCGATGACTGAAAGGATAGTACTAATCCAAAGAAAATAGCCATTTTGAAATCATGAAAAAAAAAATTGTTTTAATTTGTGTGTGCCATTACTGTTATGGATTGAAACATTCTGTTCACATTGAGAAACCGTAATGCCAATCTCAATAAATGCTCATGTTCGCCTAACTATGGTGTGAATCATCTGAACAATTGCAAAGTATGGATATAGAATTATATATTGCTTAAGTTCTGTTGTTCGCCTGAAACTATTTTTGGCGCTTGTTTTTTCAGATACCCTAAAAAAGCGGAGTGGTTCATTTTGTAAAACTTATTTCCTTTTTTTTTCTTTTCTATTCATTTCAAACTCGATTTTGTATTTTCTGGAATACTATACGGTATTGTATAATGTCTTCTACATATAGGTGGCGCTTCTTCATCGAGCTTGATGTACGTTTCTATATCTCTTGATCGGTTGATTTATCTTCAAACTCTTCTGAAAATTTACTGAGTACTTGTTATTTCAGTAGTGAACGACCTGTTGTTTATTTTTTTTTCATCTGGGTAGTTTGTTGAATTAAAAAAAAATTGCGCTACATGGGCTTATAAGTGCTGATTTTCCCTTCCGCCTAAGCAAAGTGTATTCTTAAGACTCGCCACTACAAAAATATATTCAAATTCACAAACATTTCACCAAGCCTACGTGGTAAAATAGTCTTCTTGCACTTTGAATGCAATAATGAATAATTTGATCTAAATAACCTTATATGTACCTTATGCAATTTCTCCTTCGTGTTTTACTTTCGAAAGTTTTTCAATCCATAATGTTAACACCAACTCCCGTGTTAACCACCGTTATTTTTATTTGATCATATATATATATATATATATATATATGAAAGTACTTCAAACATGGTTCAATTGTATTACTCTTTGTTACTCTGATATCTGGAACTCTATTTTCTTGTTTTACATGCCAACAAAGGTTGTATTTCTTACAGAAAAACCTACTAGCTTTCATATACTGAGCAACATTTAAGTAAATGAAAGTATCCACAATACTGACGTTGCCATGTTGTTTTCTGTGAATTCCAACCTTATAGTAAATAAAAGTATTTTGCTTTATGTTAAAAAAAATATTATTTATTTTACAGCATCGTCAATTATTCCACTTAAGATATAAACAACAATACAGGGAAAATATTTATAGTGATACATATTCTGTAGTCATAGCTTGTATGATTTTTTTAATAGATGTTACCGTGAATTATTTTACTTTTCATTGATTTAAGTGGTAATTAATTATGTTAGCAATATAATAAAATATCTCTATAGAAATAAACTATGTGACGAAGCAGCTGGGGTGATTATCTAAATGTCTTCCCAGTCAACATTAAAAATCTGTTTTGATCTTGATTATAAATAGTTAACTTTTCTAAATCCCATCAGATCTAGAGCGAACTATACTAAATACCATATCTATTATTATCCAATGTAATACAGAAACAGTATTAGTTCTTTACTAATCATTTTTACTTTATTTATCATATTCTCATTAAATAACTGGTCTGTGATCATTAAAACCAATGAAATCTGCAATTAATATCGTTCTCGTATTTCAACAAGCAGTCACACATTCATTACAATTCCCATAAGTTTTATAAATAACTTAGCCCTTGGTAGCAAATTCATTTTCCATTCACAAGAGACTTCCATGCATCCAATGAATCAATCATATTCTAATTGCACTACCAAACATTAGTGTAACTCAAATCAACACATAATGTAATTTCTGTTTGTATAGTTCTCCAACAATATTCACAGACATCTAAAGTCAGCCGCATCAGAAGTCTAAAATATTCACATTCTAATTTCCTAAGCAGCATCAACTCATTCAGTACTCTAAATTTCACCTTAGTAACCACCAATAAATACATCCGAATGCACAGGTTAAAACAAGCGGTGGAAGAACATTGTCAAAGAACATATAAAGTTCGCTAAGTGGAAGCTGAACTCTAAATGATTTGTCAACTTACTGTACGGTTGAATGTCCCAGTCTTAACCAAAACAGGGTTCCCACTCACCTGGAATAGTCAGGGAATCCAGCTTAGCACTAAAAAGTCCTGGAAAAGTCAGGGAATTTCACTAAAAATGTCTGAAAACCTGGAAAAGTCAGGGAATTTGATAGCATATTGTTTGAAATTCATTTAGCTACAGCAGGCATTTCATGTTAGATCGTTTTTGAAATTACATCGAGGTTAATGTGCCAACCATGAAGCAATTTAAGAAAAGAATACAGTGAAATATTTTGATATATCTTCATTTTCATGCAACTATGATCTTTATTTTCCTATGGAATTATAATATATATATATATATACAAAATGGGGTACTTGGAAAAGTAAGGGAATTTGATCTTGGCAAATGAGTGGGAACCCTGAAAAGGAACATGTTGGTAAGGTTAACATTTTACTGAAAGTTTGTATTGGGTTTACTTTACCAACGTGTTTCTTTTGGTTAAACACATTCAACCTTACAGTAAGTTGACAAATCATTAGGGGTGCAGCTTTCATTTAGTGCAGCTTTATATGTTCTTTGACAAGGTACTAGTGTGCTATCACCGCTTCTTTTAACTTGTCCAATCCCCATGTCCTTAAAGCCTGAAGAAGGGCCTGAATTTCAGCTTGAAAATATTCTCGTATGTTTTCTTAATTTTGCATATTCTTCGGTTACTACACGATGACCTCTTGTATACCGACACTAAAAGGGGAGTTTTTAATCTTAACTAATTAGTTTCCATAGTAACTCAATAAACTTACTTTCTAGTCCATTTGCTAAGAGAAAACAGCATTACACATTTCAATAACGACATAAACACTTACACACAGTATTACCAGATTTCCATATCTGTCATTTATGAATATATATACCATAGAGTTAGGAATATAAAAAGAGGGAACCTTAGGCGGCTTTGTTTGAGAGGACATTGAAGCCTAGAGACGGAAGGGACGAGGCATTTCGGCCATCTTGTGTG
>JAGDQP010064390.1:0-11578 GCA_022664845.1 Lepisma saccharinum
GTCATGGAAAACCTGGAAAACTCGGAGAATTTCAAGTCACAAAATTATTAGACACCTTGTATAAAACTTTTTGGACTACTTCACTTAGACCAGTATTATAAGTTATTAATAATAGGCCTGTCTTGCTGTAGAAGTCAGAAATTGCTGTTAATATTAAATGTGATTTATTCGTATATCGCCGTAATATTAAAATGAAATAAACTATCATCTCCAAATGTAAACTTTTAAATGGTGATGCAATTTTAAATATTTTAAAACAATATTTGGTTAAAGGTATGTAGAACGTCCACTCTGTTTCGGAAGGCAAAGAGAATGTATTTTCAGCTATAAGTTTTCAGTACAGTTTAAAACTACCTTAAAATTAGGGATACTATGATTTTTTTTCCGTAGTACTTTGCTACATATTTTTGTTCAGTTAGTGAATAAAGTTGCCCAATATCATTGTAAATAACATGCTTTCTAATTCTTTATTATTTTAAATAGATAATTCTTTCAATATATCATCATTATAGATATTTTGATTTTTTTTGTTCGATTATATGCAGTGATACGATTCCCCACGTATTTTGTACTTTTGATGTGATATGGGTGTTCTTACCTCTATTCAGGCGCCATACATGCTCATTATAAATAAAAGCAGGTCACGTTCAGGTGTCATACAGTGTTCCAATTTCAGATAATCATAATCGTACATGGGCCTGTATATACGCTTTATGTGAAAGAGAAAGAAAGGCAAATGCGTAATAGAGGCTCTGGCTGGTACCTTCTCACATCTTTTCGGAGGAATACGAGCCCTTATGTAGTAATGTGCTTCAACCACTAATGTTCGTCCAGTCACTATAAATGTAAATTTAAGAAATAGACATGATCTCCAAACTACCACCTTCGTACAAAACTTAGCTTATACTACTCCCTACTCTCCTTGAAAGGTGTTACTAGCACTGCACGGAACTTAAGCCATGTTTCTAAATATATAATAGTTGTGAAATGTATTAATGTATAATGTCACTGATTTAATTTCCGGAAGCGGACAACCAATAGGCAGCACCAACTATGAAGTACTACTATTTGTAGGTATACACATAAGTAGATTGCTGCTTGTGCAGTTGCGCATGAGCAATTCTGACAGTGGGAGCATTTTGAAGCGATTAGGTTGTGCGATTTTAAATGTGGGCCATCGAAAGCTCAATTGTTGGAGTGTTTACGGGAGCTGCTTAGTCACAAACTCAACTACCGGTGGTTCGCGGAAATTCGACGCGGCAGGACACCTTTGAATTACGATCTCTGATGAAAATGGAGCTACTGATGAGAACATGCGTTGGATCGATCCCCCCAGCTCACCTCCGGCGCTTGGGGTCGTCGTTTCAAACCCTGCTTGTGCCATGTGGGGTTTGTGGTAGACAACACCGTGTGCGTGGGTTTTCTTGAGATTCTCCCATTGACCCTCGCCCGTATTTTTTAATTTGTAAAGCGGATGGCTTGAGAAGAGCAAAGATTCAAATTCTGCTCACGGCGATCTTTCTGACACGTTTTTACCCTTGTTCTTACGATACCAGGCATGCCCTAGAGTAGCCACTACTTTTCCGCATCCATTTCCCTAGAATACTGTAGTTGCGAGTACAATATGGAAAGTTAAAAAAAGAAATGTGAGCAGAGAAACATTTAACTCCAACTTATAACAGATTTGAAATTTAAGAATGTAAATATATGTTATTTACCTATAACGGACATATGTTTATACTTTATTTTTATTTTCCAGGAGAACAAGTGTTATTATACGATAAAACATCAGGAATGGACTTACGCCGAGGAGATAGTCCCATAGTTATTTCTATAAGATAGCAGAAGATAGTTCAATGCGTGCAGTGGATTAACTCCTGTGTTACTTGAGTGTGTCAACTTTGAGCTTCGTAGGATTATGAAGTATTACATGGTTATGCGCTGGAAGAACTGCATTTATAGATCCCAAACATCGTTGAAGTGACTTCATTTTACCTTCTGTATATAGGTAAAGATCTTGAATGAAATGTACTTTTGTTTACGTGAGATGATGTCAAGTGAGTCATAGCAGTATCATGATATACGCTTGATAGAATCTTTTAGTGTACGGGTATTGTATTTCTGGGTTACTCTGTGTGTGTGTGAATGTGTGTATGTATGTATGTGTGTGGTGAATAATGAAAAATTCTTTAAATTCATTGTGAACTTTATTGGCTCAGGTGAACTTAGTTACTGTGCAGTAACCTTCTGCAACTAATATCGTATTTTTTGTGTACTTGTAAAGATATATAACTTTTAAGTATGTGCTTTTCGAAAGAAGAGAAATTGTGACTCCAAAGTTAAAAACATTGTCAAAAGATTTGTTGTATAAACGCTTATTTACTTTGTTCCAGTATTATATTATTGTGTAGTGCCAACAATCAATTGTGATATTCTGAAAGAAGCAATGTCTGCGAAAGAGGGATCTGAAATGGAATATTCAGATGAAGATAATGATGACTATTATATTAATGAAGATTATTACTATAACACCACAGAAGATAATGATATAGAGCAAGTAGATCTAAGTAGGACTGATCCAGAATATTTTGTGTTCGAATGCCTTAGCGTTGAGGAAGTTGAAAAGCTGCTAAATGAAAGCGTTGCAGAACTAAGTAGTGATTTAGAAATAACACCATCTTTAGCTAAAGTTCTTCTTCATACGCATGAGTGGGCAGTACAAGATATTATTCAAAGTTATCGTTCAGATTGTAACAGATTGTTGATATCGTCACGGATTAAACCCCAACATGCACCGGAACTTACTGGAAAAGTAGCCCGCCGTGACTGTCCTGTATGTATTTCAGTGTGTGATGGGGAAAAATTCTGTAGCTTAGCGTGCGGTCACCCCTTTTGTAAGGATTGCTGGTCTATGTATTTTGAAGTGCAGATTTCAGAAGGCATATCTACTGGGGTCAGTTGCATGGCCCAAGAATGTGATGTATTGGTTCCAGAAGACTTTGTGCTTACTTTGCTTAACCGTCCCAATATGAGGGAAAAATATCAGCAGTTTGCATTCCAGGATTACGTTAAGTCACATCCTCAGTTACGCTTTTGTCCTGGACCAAACTGTCAGGTTGTTGTAAAAGCAAAGCAGTCGTGTGCCAAACGCGCCATTTGTAATGCTTGCAAGACTGTGTTTTGCTTCAGATGTGGAACAGACTATCATGCACCCACCGACTGCCAGACTATTAAGAAATGGCTCACCAAATGTGCAGATGATAGTGAAACAGCGAACTACATTAGCGCTCATACGAAAGATTGCCCTAGATGTCATATCTGTATTGAGAAAAATGGCGGTTGTAATCATATGCAATGTTACAATTGCAAGCATGATTTCTGCTGGATGTGTCTTGGAGATTGGAAAACTCATGGTTCAGAGTATTATGAATGTTCAAGATATAAAGAAAACCCAAACATTGCTCATGAATCCGTTCATGCTCAAGCCAGAGAAGCATTAAAGAAATATCTTCATTACTATGAAAGGTGGGAGAACCACTCAAAAAGTCTGAAACTGGAAGAGCAGACACTACAGAAAATAAAGAATCGCATTCATAAAAAAGTGATGAATGCCTCAGGAACTTGGATCGACTGGCAATACCTTCTGGATGCAGCATCACTTCTAGCAAGATGTCGCTATACTTTACAGTACACTTACCCATATGCGTATTATATGGAGTCTGGTCCACGCAAAATACTTTTTGAATATCAGCAAGCCCAATTGGAAGCGGAAATAGAGAATTTGTCGTGGAAGATAGAAAGGGCAGAAACAACTGACAGAGGTGATTTAGAAAACCAAATGGATATTGCCGAAAAACTTAGAAAAACTTTGTTGAAAGACTTTCTTGAAGTATGATAAGACTGGTTGTTACTTATTCTAACCAGTAATTTTTCATGATCACCTAATAATGCTGAAACATTAAAGCAAATTTTGTGATAAATCCACAGCATTCTCATATTTTCCATTAAAATTAATAAAATTTGTCACCCTCCCCTTTTTTTTTTTAAAAAAAAAATGTAATTTTCTCTGATGAAAGGTAGCAAATAATTACAGAAATAGACCTCTTTGTAAAATGGATTGTTGGCATAATTTATTGTGTGTAGTGAAGCAGCTGATTGCAATGAAGTAGAGAGTAATATACAATTGTTGCCTAATGTAGAAATACTTTCATCTTGCCGTAGTCAAGTTTGTCGAAATAATTTCATCACCTTCCCACGCTCATCCTTATTGTTTACAACAGAATTCAATTTCTGTTAGCTCTTGCTGAAAGTCCCATAAGTGGAGGTAGTTAAATTGAGATAAATGAAACACACAAGCACAATATATTTATCCCTCCAACAACAAAAGATCTATGTTCTTGTATAGCTCTAATCATGTCAACTTGTTACAAAAAAGTAAAAAAGTAGATACTCAGTATGATTGGTAGAACATTTTGCAGGTTTAATATGTTGTGTCTTACGTAAATGCAGTAGCATGTCTGTGGATTTGTAGATTTTGATACAATTTTCTCCATTCAGTGTAGTTGAAAATTATTTTATGAGTGGAAAATTACAAGTAGACATTTTATTTAATTAAGAAGACACAATACCGTATAAAATATATTTGTAAATATACATATATATATAAATTTGTAATTGATGCTTAGTTTATAAATTGAAATCATGGAACTGGAAAGTGTGCGGAGAATATAATGTTATTTTGTAAGCAGAAAAAAGTTGTCCGACTTCACCCTAATCACACTTTTAACAATCTCCTCCTTCCACCACTGTCCCTGTTCTCTAACAAAATGGTAAATACAAGAGGCGTGATAGGATTACAACACATTATTGTTCGTTGCGAATTTGATCACTGTTAAACATTGTTCATTGGGCCACTTGTTATATTTTCCTATGTACATTTGTTTAAATGTAATACTAGTGGGAAAATGAAAATATCTGGCTTTATGAAAAAATGTTTTTTTAAAAAAAAATACAAAACTGCTTTAAATTTAAAGAATCTGTTATTTTTATATCTGTTTCATGAAAGCTCCATTTTGAATATTTTTGTTCATTTCTTAAATAGGAACATTGTTGATTAAAATGTTTATTTAAAGCCTTAGTTACCTGTTTTGTAAAGGGAAGGTACTTGTACTTGACTTTTCTTGAAGAGAATACTAAAATACAATTTTGCAGTCATAGCACATAATTAATAAGGAATATCGTGTAAAAAATGTAAAATGTTAATATTCTTTTTTTTGCATTATTTGCTCAAAAAATTGAGTATGACCTCTTGAGGTAGTAATCAGTGCGTACAACTTCTCTTATTCAAACTATCATGATACAGTTCATGTCAGTAGTGAATGAATCACAGCCATGTAGCTTTAGATTGTGCTACAACAAAACAACACACCTGCAGTTAACAATTGTTGTTAACTAAACTAGTACATGCATTTCGAATAGACTTACTAATATTCATTTAGTAATGAAGCCCTTTGACGTTATTATGAATTTGTGATATAACTAGGTACACCGATATATACATTTTCAGTCGATACTGTTGATTCAATCGTACAATTTGTATATGAAGTGCGTATCAGTTTAGTCGTATCAGTCTTCGTTTTCTCATTTAATTTTAATGTAACAGAAAGAGTAATTATTATAAAACAGCGATTAATTTGATATTCGTAAACGTGGGACTGAATCAACAATATTGATTTAAAATTGGTACAGCTCTTTAATCGCAAATTTGCGTAGTTTCAAGTGTACTGTTTTATTTACTTCAAGTATAGGTCTTGTGAAAAGAACCGAAATTCTGTTGGGATGTAACTAACAAAGTGTGATGAACAGCTTACCAAGTGGCCGAGTAATAATAATAATAAGGGAAAATTATTTCTTGTAACGATGTTTCTTGCAGCTACAAGTATAGAGTAATTTGAATAGTATAGAAACATCTATGTGGTGTTCTTCATTGCATCATGATAAAGCTAGGGGAAGTTACTGGCATAGGCAGCAATATATGTCTCTCTTCGTGTTCTTATCAGTGTTTCTTGTTTTATTTGTAACGATTATTTATGTTTTAGAATCATCTGCGAATATCTTAAACGCTTGGCTATAATTGAATATTTTTGGTGTTCCGCAGATTCATACATGTAGAGTTGTTCGTTTCTTGTTTGTAATTTATAAAATATTTCTAGCGGATTTCATTATAGAAGTTCTTCAGGAAAGCGAAAAACGTTTGTCTACTGTATGAGACTAGTATTACTTCAGCCTATGATCGAGATTCAGAGTTGACTTGTGCATTCACAGGTGTGTAATTCCTACCATTAGCAGTCCGTTGTATTTGTTTCGTGCTTTTATTGAAAATAATCCTCACAAATAATGCAGTTAGGTAGTCTGATATTTCGTTATTTTAAGTGAAGGCCGGGAATCATATAAGTTGGTCTTAATTCTCTGAATGTAAGACAAACGTTGTGTACGAAAGGATAAATTAACAAATGAGTGCCGCACATGAACACAAAATTATCATTTTTATAAAAAGTCGCTCATAATAGTGAACCCATAAAAATGCAAAGAAAAGCAAACTAATAAAAGGCCCTTCTCTGTTTTTGGCATTGGATTATCAGATAAACAGACTTTGAGCTTACTGTAGACATTTTCCCATAAGGGTATCAGTATGTATAAGTAAACTGAGAAGTTCAGAAACGAGATACAAACATTGAAACATCTGCAGTCATTTTGCTTATGAAATTGTCAGATATTCGCTATGTCCGGAAATAACATGCTGCAGTTTTATGAAAGGGAATAGTATTTGTTTCGATCATCACTGGAAACTAACTGCTGCCGAAATATTCGGTTTTTCCTAGGTACTACAAGCGTATTTTAATTTTTTTCTACGTATCAGCACAACACACACATCGCGCTTCAATAGATTAGTTGATATTTTAGACTACGTTATTGTTAGTTTTTTTAGAACATACCATAGCTCCAGTAAAAAGTACAAGAAAGTGAGTTTGTTTGTTAATGGTTTAAATATCAGGAGGAGTAATATGCAGTGTACGATTTGCCGAAAGGATGATTTTGTCATTTTTCCTCCCGCCAACTCTTCCGTGACTCTTTACCGAAACGTACCTATAGCCTGCGATATGAAAGTATGGTCTTGTGTGCGTCAGTAAGTCTTCCGCCCGTCTGTGGAAATTACACGAATCGAGCACTGCTAATATGTCATACTGTTTGTCAATTGTATGGATATTGAGAAATGACGGGATTGTTTGTCAGAGACTTGAGTTTTGGAGCTATATGAAATCCGCGTAAAAGTTATTATTCGTAATCCCCGTTTTAGTAACATCGTTAACTTCTCGAAAACATTGAAGAATCAAGGAAATTAGTAAATTTGAATTTTAAGGCCTTTAGGCCACTTTGATTCAGGCCGATTACTACTTGACTTCACCATGCAAGCGTATTATTTTTTCATAGTTTTTAGTTTCAAATGTTCGAATTTTCAGCCCAAAATGAAGACGAAATAACAGTGGGGCTAATGCTATTACATGAATACGTTTCCTGAAAATGACGTTTATTCATGTTTAGGCAAGCATCGCATTCTGTAAGTATGCTCACATTTCTGTGAAATATGGTGGAAATAAATGGAGCAGATTTCTCTCTCTCTCTCTTTTCTTTCTTTTCAATTGTTAATAAACATAAGGTGTGTTGCTGATATTACAGTAATGTTCAGTATTCAGAGATCGAAAGTCAACACATATCTCTCTCTTCATATGCTATCAGTTTTTTTATATGTATAGTAACTTGGCAGAATTCAAGAGTACATAATGTAATACTAGTTCACATGAGAAATCTGGATTTTTATGGTTGCTAAAGCAAGAAATGTAGATTGGTTTTGTTCTAAGCTAATTGTAAACATAGCGTACGAGGAAGCAGTGTGTCTTGTACATGAAGTGGAAATGTTCACTAATTTGAATAGTTTGCTTATTAATTGTACGAATAACAAACAGATCATTATAAAAAGAAGTTTTCGGTGAGTTAATGTGGACCACTTTAGGATGCTACTATAAATGACTTAGGTGCCAGTGTTCTGAAGTATGTGCCTTACGTTACATGGGTAAATACGGCCCGCTCTATAAAAATAAACATATATCCTAGTCTACTGAATACCATACGTCACATGAATATATATATATATGTAACAAGCTTCAACGTAATGTAAATATTCTGTGCACATCTTCTAATGAATTCATGATGATGCGTGTTTCGTTATTTTTTTTTTATTATTATTATTTTTCAATGTTGTAAATATGTTATTTTCTATTGCAGCACTTGTTTGTACACAATTCATGTTTCACCAGTGTAACAATAAATTGTGATACAAATTTTTAAACAGATTTTTTGTTGCTATATATATCTATATATATTGTACCTCAGAGTTACCTTTTTTAAAAGAAAAGTGAAACAAGAATCAGTGTTTTCCTTTTGCGTTACGAAGAAACTGCTGGACAAGTATTTTATATAATGTCGAAAAGTCTTGCATAACACTGATATGTAAGTTTCTTTAACAAATGAATTAACTGTGAAGTAGAGAGTTATAATTTAACCGTTTTGAAATATATTGTAATACGGAAATGTAACTGTGTGTCTTATTAACAAACCATACCATAATCATGAAAAATGTAGTACGAGAGTTTTTTTTTATTATTATTATTATTTTATTTAAGTAATACAGTCGTGGAAGATCTGACTTCGTTAGTTCTCACTTTCGAAAAATAGAAAGAATATCTTACTGATTGTACCCTTTTGTTGCTCAACTATTAGTGCACTGAGACAGCGTAAATAAGCAGAGGCAAGCCGCAGGATTTCCTGGTCGTATGAATGACTTCCAAAATAATTGTACTGACTATAGACCGGCAGTCCTAAGTATCGAGTACGAATGGCCGATCAGATTCCAGTTTCGGATATCCGGATCTATCCATCCTTAATATGTGATCGAATATGCAATCTAACTTGCAGAAATAAAGCATAAAACCTCAGGCAAAAAGTCGGCTGTAACTGGGGGGTTGAACGATTGTTTACTGAACAGATAATGGAGGACTAAAACCTTACGTCAGATCCGGCAGGTCGCCATGGTAACTCGCCATGTTAGTCTAAACGAACGGGTGTTTAACAGTAGGTTTGTAGTATTCGATATTCAACAACTCGTAATGGTTTTGTGCTAGATTGTCGTCATTACAATTAAAGATTTTTTTTTGTTTGTTTCCAAAGAACTGAAACTAGAAAAAGAAGTGGAATGAGCCAGTTACGTAGGTAAACACATTTCTCGCAATGCAATTTTGGATACGTTGATATGATGATGAGGATAATTCATCGTTGCTTGCTGAGTTCTTGTTTTTTTAAAAAGTGATGATTATATCTAAGAAGCTTAAACTGAGGTTGCTAATTCGGTTATAGTTAAGGACGCACACTCAAGAAGATAAATACGAGAGCTACAGTGAAACTCTTGTACCGTATGTACAGCTGCGCAAATTGATATTGTAGGTAAAGTATACAAGATATAGCATGAATCAAGATTTCGAAAGTTAATAGTACTTTTGTATGTGTTTCATGAAAACGTAAATTACCGGAATAAAAATTAGCTACTCACCTCAACTTAGTATATTTTCAGTTCATATGTACTTTCTTTGAACTGTGGCTCATATGTGCATCAAATCTCGGTCATATGTAAGCAAACATGTTTGGATTCCACAGCATTTTCTACTCTTTCAATAAGTTTCCGCCCGGCACCGAAATAATCAACAGTTCGAAAAATATTAACATCCATTACTTCCACAGCTGATTTTCTACATTCTACTATCAAAGTTACTGTTTGTTTAGACTTATCTTCCGCCGTTGCTATGGTAACCAGCCGGATGTGGCGTCAAGAAATAGTGAACTTTGTATACACCCAACAGTAGTAAATCATTATCACGGCGTAATACCACAGAAAAATGTTCAGAAGTTAAACATTCACGTTTTTGTGTACAACTTGGATACTAGAGCGACACTTCTGGCAATTGGTGAATATTTTGTACGTTGAATCTGCAGTACTCTAAGAGTCTTCAAAGAATGCCAACTGGAAATGTCAGGTACTATTTTGTAATTAATAAACCATGAAACTGAAATAGTTTGCGAGACAATGGACGAAAAGTTTCGTAATCAATATTTGCTACATTTTTTAATTCATCTACTCAAGTCATGTACTGTACTTTCATAGTACTAGACAATATGATGGAAGAAATATGTCAGAAAGAATTCCCCTTACATAGAGTAGTATTGTTCAATGTTGTTTTGCAAAGAAGAAAGATTACTGGTTGCTATATATTACGAATTATTTCAGTAAATGCCATGTTAAAAATACTCCCTTTGGTGTAAAAACAGTCATTTTTTCACAGCAAGCATATTTGTCACGTGACTATTTCCTGCAGGCCATCTAGAACCGTCAGATGATTAAAAATTATTTTTATGGGAAGAATAACACGGAGTATCACTTACTGCTTTGCGTTAATCCCTTGGTAATGCTGACGTAAGGTGTGTTGGCGTTGTCAGTGACACCTGTCCAAACTACAACTCAACTAGGGCAAGTATAGCCTTTCCACCCTGAATCGAGACTAGTGTCATAGCTAACTTCCATACAGTTCAGAACGAAACTAACCGCTGCCGTAATTCCGTCTCGGCTTAATCAAGCTGTTATTATTTATAAGAGACCCTTTACATCGATCAATCAGAAATTACTAATGCCCTGAGAAATTTCGTTTATATGCGTGGTGCCAGGAAGTTAACACGAAGCGACTGCAAATAGGTCTTGTGTTACGGCCTTGCGGTTGTGTATCGTGTCACCACCAAAAAAATATAATAATACTGTAGCGAGTCATCTCTACATGCATCTTTTTTTCATTTGTTTCTTAATCCGATGAACAAAACCGCTCTTCGAAAAAGTAGAAGCTACTTTCTTAATTGCTCCTTTTCTCCGAACTTCGCGAAGGGCAGTAAGTTGTTATAAACACCACCACTGAGGTGCAAGTTGTTACTTTATTTTCTTTGTCGTTTATCAGCAGAACCAAACACGACAGTTGACCAATACAGTCGAGTCTGATTTACGATAATGATACCGTGCAGGTGTGGAAATATCGTCTTCTCTTACCCTCTCAAGCTCTTTGACCTCTCCTGCAAAAATTAATCAAAGGTAGGGTAAGTATGCCTTATTTCGCAGTATCCCCAATTTCGCACTAACTTGATCAATAAAGTAGAACGAAGTTTTTAAAGGATGTGGGAGTGTTTCGATTCATTGATAATAGGTGATAGATACTCCTTTATATGAAGCTTTTTTTCCTGCTCTGTCATCTGAAGGATTTGCAAGATACTAGAAGATATATAAAGAGTCGTATGTTTTTCGTAACGTTCAAAGACATTGAGTGCAGCTCCTCCTTTCACCAGGTATTTATAACATAGATTTTGATTATATTACAGCATGCATATGTAAGTGTAGAGAGGAAATGACAAGTAATATAAGGGTATATTC
>JAGDQP010064391.1:0-11578 GCA_022664845.1 Lepisma saccharinum
GAATTAATCGAACTAGTCCAATACACATTTCCCCTAATTATTTGTTAGAACCATCTGATTTTCGATGTTATCCGAACACAAAAAATAATTTTGTTAACTGGTTTACAGCTCAAACTTTACAGTTATTACTGGTTGAACGTGAAATCAACAATGGAGACTGGTATGTTAGTCAAATTAAATTTAGATATCAACAACTTGATAAAAAAAGAAAGGAATATCAATTCGCTCAATTCATTAATGCTGTATACTAAAGATCAAAATTTTGTTTGTCGGTTGCTGTTTTTTTTTTGGTATAGTAGTCATGTAACTGTAGTTAATATTTTAATAAGTATATTATGTCAAAGTTTATTTCCCCAGATTGATCAACAACAAACAGAAGTCTTTGTCAATTAAAAAAATGTTCAACATTATAAGCTATATTACCACAAAGTTAACAAACTTTGTTTAATATTTTTTTTTGTAAGTTTTTGCATTTTGTATAAATGTTATATGAGTTAAAATAAAAGTGTTATTAAAAAAAAAAGTTGGTTAGCGCACGCAACTTTAAATTTTTTATACTTTCACCTAAGGCTGTTCGATTCCTATCAATGGCCGTGTTTTATTTTACTTCACGAAACGCAAGAGTAACTTCAATGTGAAAGTTTCAATTTACGTTTTTGTTTCTTACATACTTTTATTATTATTTTATGCAATGACATATTAAAACTATTCAATATACTCACGGCCTACAAGTAGGTTAAATTGTTAACAGATGGCAGTAGTGAGCACTGTTCTTGAAAAATACTTCACTAGCATTCATTAAAAAAGTATAAGATTGTCGGATGTAAAAACCCACATTTTTTACAGAAAAAAGAGGTAATTATTTTTAATTACAAGAGTTTTAAAGAGCATTATTAGAAGATATCTTATGATTTAATCCTGAAAATAAAAAAAAAAGAGCTGATATAAATTAGTGTTGAAGCTACCAAACAATATCAATATCTTAAAAAGTATTAAAAGTAAAAATCAATTTTAAATGAATAAAACGAACTAAATGACGTGTTAAGGCATGCAGAAATGCCATTCACCACTTATACTATTTCTTTCGATCAAATAAATGAAATTAATATGTTTTAGTGATTTTATTGCTCATATATACAACGGTTATTAATTTCTAAATTCAATTATGAATTCATTTTTAACGTTATCCAACAAGCGAAAAAAAGGCAGAACAGCGCCAAAATGTTAAAAGTTCCAACTATACATTGCTATCTAGCGGTGAAGTAACGAACTATCAGGTACATTCTACTGTGCGCATACGACAGTAAGCGTGACTAGACATTGGATTCTGGAGTACAGCGCCATCAAAACATAAGGGTCTCCAGAAAACAATGGTGTGCCTACGCGGTAAATTTAAAAAGACGCTGCGACATTCATGCCGAAATCTGATGAAACGGAAATATTGATTGCCGGATTGTTTATTGCTAACCTATCAACGATAAAATCATCAACAGATAAAAAAATGTTAATTTATTTACCAAATGTCAATACATCTCTATAAATAATTTTCAAATTTGAATTTAATTTTAATGTTATTTATGGCCTTTAGGTATTTAAGACTCAGGCCGCAAATGTCATCACTGCCACGAATTGTACTACATCTACAAGTTGATCAAAATGTCGTAGGCCTAATCAAGAGCGTAATCAAACGACTACCTTTTCCGTCGTATAAGGAGTGGCAGTTCCAGGATGATCAACGTAAAGTAAAATGTATGTAGGTTTAGCCGCTCTTTTTCGATTTACGTCGATTATTCGAAACGACATTAAATGAAATTGGTCATTAACGTGTAGTTCGTTACTAAGACTAATTCCTTGTCAGCATTATTAAAATAAAAAAAGATAAAGTAATGGAGAATGTAGTCAATCAAAGCGCCTCTAATTTTGTTTGCTTATATGTTCCTTACTTACTACTAACTTTATTAAATCAATATTTATAAAATTAAAGAAATTTTCTAGAAAGAAAAGAAAACAATCTCTTGAAACGAATGGAAAACTATGAAACCTATGCAATGTAAAGCATATAACAAAGATGACTGTAAAAATTCACTATGTTTTTAAAATGAACTTTCAGTACCATTTGCAAAGCCTCATACCCTAATGATAGATTAAGTGATGTGATTAAATGACCATAACAGTGAACTAATTTTAAAGTTAAAAAGGTTAACTTCATTTTAAACAAATAGCATTATTTAACATTTTTTCTGTAAGAAAATTTTTTTTTTAATTTTCTCTCGTAACTTGTTTTTTCGGTTGTTGGAAAACTTGTGACTAGGGACGGGAAGATAGCATTGGTATGATTTAGCAGGAAGATAGTGTGGAATAAAAAAAGCACCGTACCTGACCTTACCTAACCTTTATAAAGAGAAAATATATTCTTCTTAAAACATACACACAAAACCCCACCAGGATTCGATCCCGTAGTCTCCGTATTAGTTTTCCGATATACTACCAATAAGTCAAAGTGTCAACTGGAAATCATCCGTTTGTCAGTCCTATTTATGGTTAAGGAGTACTATTTACTGTTTAAGAAGTGATGCGCCTTCGCGAGAACGAACCCTAGCAATGATATCTTCCTGTCCCTAGTCGCAAGGGTTGGAAATAACTCTTTTTTTCAAATGGAACAATTTCAATTTTATGATCAATTGAATGGATATCTTCATGAAGAAATGAATAATGGTATTCCGTTTCTAGCAATACGAACATTGTAGAAATCTATGAAACCAGGAATTTTGATGAATGCAGAAAACAGCGTAATTTCTGATACACGGTAACTATGTTAAATGAAGTTCGATACCTACTAAGTTTCCATTTTGTCATTTCAGTTTCGAATGCAATTACTTATGCCTTATACTTGGAGCACAGGCCAAATTACTGAAGCTAGAAACACGAACTTTGGTATGAAGGTGTAGGACCATGAGTAGGCAAAGGAAACACTCCGACATTTTGAAAAAGTCGCCATCTTATATCCAAAATTTCCACCAAATCCATTGTTGTATAGAATACACAGCCTAAACGGCTGGGGCTATTGAAGTGAAATTTTGGTATGATGGTACATCGTCGCTACTATATTACGAAAATGTTACATAATGTATCCAAAGACGCCATCATGGCTCCAGAATGGCGGACTCAATTCCATTTTCCACACCATTTGAGCTAGAAATACGAAAATTTGCATAAATGCTTATTTTTACGATTAGTTTAAGACAATATTACAATATTTTGGAAAAGTAGCCATCTTGGATACAAAATGGCGGCTAAAAGCCATTTTCCAGACGTTTTGAGCTAGACAAATGAAATTTGATATGAAGGTGTAACATCACAAGTAGGTCACGACAACATAGGAAAACGTTCAAAATGTTTCCATCTTTAATCCAATATGCAGATTTGGTAAGAATAATTAGATTGTTGTGTAAAGATGTTCATGCGAAATGCGTCGAATACCTTACACAAGCTGTTTAGTTCTATAAGTATAGTATTTGTCTAAGTTTGGGGATTCACATGAACGTTGGTAATTCAAATCACGTCTTTCTACATTTTTTTTTTAATTTTCTGTAATGATAAAGTAGACGAGTTTCATGATTGGAACAAAGAGATGATTATGAACTATTTAACACGTAAAGAAGAAATCCAGAAAAGTAAAAAAAAAATCAGTGACAGTCATATGAAACCCCTGTTTGTTTAGACGAAGTGGTATTGCATTATATGTCAATGCCTGACATAGTCTTACAAGAAGTTACCTTGAAGGAACAAGAGGAAAAGGAAAATGCACGGATTTTGGAGAATTGATGACCATCTCGAATTCAAAGGCTGATGATAGTAAGGGCGATATGATGCACATTTTGGAATGTTGAGTTATTCATTTATTTGGAAGGAGTTCATCCGGAGATTTTTTCCATTCTTCTCTTTTCCCTCCCTCTTGGACAAAATGTGGATAACTAGTAATATGATGATGACGGTGATGTATCTTTTTAGATATTTCTGCGTGAAGATTATGCAAGTATTTTAGATTAGAACATCGAAGTCCTGTTTGCTATCCAGGATAGCATGCTGTAGGTGGGATAATTTCATTTGTCTCCTCCCCTTCTTTCATGCTTTCTTATTTTTTTTTTCAACCAACATACTTTAACCAACATTATAGATTTCACACGACGCATAAGCATATTTAAAGTTCAAATTTCTTGTACTTAATTCAAACCTTTGCTTATGATGTCGAGTACATAATGGAATAATAATTTGAATAACGATAATAATGTCCTATAATAGTTGATGTTTGAATAATTATAACAATGATACAGAATCATAATAATTTAGTAAATGTTTAAATAATGACGTTTATGTTGAGCTATATATGGCATGTTAGAATGGAGACCCAGTATGTGAAATATTTGACTTTTATACATGGGTTGTTCCCAAATTGTCAACAAAGACCATATAAGCACTATTGTGGAAATGAGTCAACAATTGTTCCTGCAACAGTAAAGTTTCTTGGTGTTTTTGAAACGTTGTTTATTGTACGAAACTTCAGCTGAATTATATCTTGGTGTTTCTGTATTATTCGTGTTTTAAATTTTCGTTTTATGACTCAAATCCACATGGATTTAGTACCGGATTTGACTATTGGGTAGCATATTTGATCTTAAATCGAATAAGACTTGCTCTGAGTGGGTTATCATTCCTGAGTTATACTCATGTTGAGTATATTTGGATTTTCTCTTTTACTCAGTCTCTCTCTTTAATATATGTCGTTATTGTTTATATCCTTTCTATCTGTGAGTTTGGAAGTCTGTTTCTTCTTGTATTTTACCTGCCTTCCGAATTTACATATGAGCTAATGTCAACACATGGCTGTGCTCTCAGATGGGAGAATGACTATTTATACTTTCCACTAATTCTTTCCCACGCAGGGAGATACTATTTGTTGTAGTGTATAGATACTTTTATTCTTTATGAAGTGTCATATTTTTATTTTATATTACAATGTAATAATTGGGATTCTTTATTTCGTAAGTTAAATGATGCAAAAAATGTCTAAATACATTTTTCATGATGTTTATCATACAAGTAAGGGTTAGTCAAAAAGTAAGTTTCCCTCGTCTGATGTTTTGAATTTAAAAGCTGTTACTATATGGGCGAACGATCCAGAATTTTAAAATTAAACATTGCTAGTAATTATGTTTAAGTATATATCCGTTCGGGCACCATTTGTGATCAGAATGAATATTCTCTTACAATTAATAATTAAAAGAAAGAAAAAGGTTTAACTTAAAA
The DNA here is from genome assembly GCA_022664845.1 of Lepisma saccharinum. NCBI lineage: Eukaryota > Metazoa > Arthropoda > Insecta > Zygentoma > Lepismatidae > Lepisma > Lepisma saccharinum. Next base: position 5,308 of record JAGDQP010064391.1, read on the forward strand.
ATATACTTACGTTTTGAAAACTTTTTATGCTTTAAGATATATTTCAATTAAATTAAGATATATATTTCAATTAATATTTCAATTCGATAGTGTGCCTTTAAATCAGATTTGTTACTAATAATTACCATTTCATATAATCATTTTAATTATTTTATGCTTTCCTGTGAAGTTGAATAGTTTTATGAAGTATTTTCCGCATATATAATTAATATCGTTGATAAAATTCTTTAGATTTTCTTGTTTTCTTGGTTTTCTCTTTGTGTTCGAAATCGGAAAAATCACTTATCTAAGGTAGAACAAGAAACCTGTCGCGACTTGTAGATAAACTAATCTTTGGATCAACATTCGATTTTCAGCACTCCCATATCGAAAATTTGGTAATAGGATCGAATGTACATTATGACGTATGAGAGCCCTTTGTATTCTATAAATGTTAATAAGGTCGATTGTGTACTATATTTTCCTTATGTATATGAACTTTAACAGATATTAGGTGACACACTCCGATTTTTCGCGCAATGCCTTATGGCTAAAATAGTATTTCATACTACTGATGTGTGCGCGGAAAGTCAGACAGAACTTTGTGCACTAATGTGTGAACACCATATCTGTCGTGCCGATATTTTCGCGGAATTTTGGTCTGAGTGATCCATACAATATTTCCCGTTAAGTGTTATGTATCACAGATTTAGTAACGAGCTATCGCTTGTGATATTTTATCGCCATAGACCACGAACTCTTGAATTTACATATGTCTTCAGCACATCCGTCACTCTTGCTTTCGAACGCCAATGTACGAAGGCTCGCCCAGCGCAGTAATCCATCGCTTGGATGCCGGTGATAGCGACAGTCGTCGGAGTGATCACTGACCAGTGACAGTAGTAATCTTTGTGGCAGTCATAGCACGAACAGATATTTCTTTGACGTGTTCATAATATTCATTGTTATATGCAGATAAGTATACTTGGAAAATGACATCTTAAAACGATACTTAATTAAAGTTAGTTTCAAAATTAGACTTATATTTTCGTGTATCATAACTCGAACTCCATCGTGCTACTCGCATGAATACATTATTCGTTAAGGTCGATTTGAAAAATTCGTAAAGACCATTTCTATCACGTTGCATGTCTCAACCAGCATTCAATAGTTTGATTCGATGTATTGCCTGCACTAGATACTAAATTCCTTCGTTTCCCTAAACGAATGACTATAACGTTTGTTCAGAGTAAATCATCGTCGTGTGCAAGATGATTCATGTTATATGTAGTTGCAGTGAGATCAGTTTCAATTTAGCTGTACCAACAAGGTGCCAACAGGTTCTTCTGGGGAACCGAGTAAGGTGACAAGTGATCGTCGAAGGACTTTTTTGGATAATTCTTCGTTGGAATAGTGGCGGTATTATACATGCCCCCCCTCCTTTACTCATTCTTCAAGCAGCATGGATTCCACATGGTGTTGAGATCAGCTGATGCGTCGATTTGTGTACGTAAGTATATTGAGTGTAACTATAAGCGCTTGCAAGCCACACAAAATAATACCGAGCTAAAGTACCTAGGTAATTTGAATACGTTAAAACAGTACTGAACTTTCTTCTGAATTTTTCAAATAAATAAAAATATTGCTCAGATTTGAGAAAGCTCGGGTGCTATTACCATTTACGTGCTGTTACGTAACATTTAGCTATGCTTTGAGATTTATTAATATTAAAAATATCTAATATTTTTACAACTTTCTTTAACCTTAAGAAAGAAGCTAAACGAAATATTTTTGCATGATATTATTAAGTGAAAAATCTTTCTGTTCATCTTGAGTGTTCCTTGCTGAATATTATTTGATTTCCCTTTAATCATCCTAACACATCAAACAGGAAACGCATATTCCACACTACTTAGTCTCACTCAGATTACGATACTTATTTCAATTTGTGATATCTCTACATCGATATATATATTAATGAAACCAGTAGTCAAATAATACATATGCAGTGTTGTAAAGTTGACCAGAATTTATGTATCAACTAAATTAAATGTCAATTAACTGCGTAAACTGTTTACTGCGTTGCAATATATATATATATACACCATATATGTACATTGTACAGAGTGTGCTCCTATAAAATCGTACCGGGCCATAACTCAGCTAATATTGCTCAGAAATCTGTGAAACAAAAACTGAACATATCAAAGTGCATAATGCGGTATCACAAGGTGATATTTCTGAAATCAGTGGCGTCCCGGGAATACCTGTACAAAGGGGTTAACTTAAAACTTTTAAATGTTAAAAGGGGTTGATTCCCCCCCTTCACAATGAAACAATGCTAAATTTTTAACAACTTTTAGAACAAAAATAGTTCGATTACGAGTACTCGTACAGTTTGGCAGCTAGAAGAACTAATTGGTGGTTGTAATAACGTATTGTAAAGGGGTTTCGGGACTATTGGATGCTGTAACTCTAAAAGAAAAGCATATAAAGGTTCCAAACTAAACTGAATGGGATATGCGAAACAAAAGAGCTTAAATTCCAAAAAAAAACAGGGTAATACTATTACGCGGACAACTTCAAAATTTTAAATGGAAACAATGGTTGAGTTTGGTTTTTTGAAACAAACATGAAATTTTGAACAACTTTCAGAGGAAATTGTTTTAAAAAGTCATCAGTTACAAGATATTTTTGGTAAGTTTACTCTTCACCTACCAATTAATTTTTTTAATTGCCAAATGTTACCAGATACTAAACCATGTTTGCTCCCAAGTTTGCCTGGCGATCAGGGTTTTAATTGACGGATAGTGGAAAACAGTAATGCCGTTTTGGAAAGTACCAAATCGCTACTGAAACATGGTAACTATACTCACTTACAAATTTTGGCATAGCCAATGAGCCACAGGGTAATTTGCTTTATGTATCATAAAACCAGTGGCAAGATTCGATAGTTGATGTATCATTTTATCAAACACATGTTGCCAATTCTTCTCGAGATAAGTTTTTAGAATGTTCTAACCAATAAGAATGGTATCACGCTCGCGGGGTAAGACCAATCGAACATTTATAAGATTTGGTAGAGAGTCCATGAAAAGTAAAGATCGCATATAGAGTGCATAGAAGTCATAATAAAATCACACATAGGAGGCTGTGGGAAATGTGTGAAAGAAGTAATCCTTCATTTTCAAATAATAAGTTACAAAACAATATTTTAAACGCTACAAAATAAGTAACAGATATAGCAATAGTCGTTTGATTGCGTCTTTTTTTTCTTCATAAATTTGAATCGTACCGGAATACAAGTTCGATTTGATAGGACGACAATCCTTCCCTGACGAGAGTTGACAGGTTCGCGTCTTAATACTTCCCTCAAAATACTAAAAAGAAAAAAATCCTGTTTTCAGAGTTTTTGTTCAAAATTACTGACAATTAAAACAAAACGTGCGAAACATATTGAATAAGATTTTCCAACTTTTTGCCTTTCTTTTCTTTTACCTGTCGTGTGGCCCAGATTATTCGTTTTTCGCAATATGTCCCTCCACCTCATCACACTACACTACGACCATATTTGTGTATTGTGAAGAGCACTTCTTTGCAAAATGCGTAAAAATAAATTTTAGATTAATAGAGACAGATGAAAGGACCGATGCATTGATAAGCTAATAGATATAAGCGTGAAGCTATGAAACAATCGTATACATTTATAACATTAATTAATAATAGACTTGAACAATAAGTATAGGTAACATCAAAGCGATTTTTAATTTCCATTAAAAACTTTAGTTCAGTACGAAGTCAGTAATAGATAAGCATTTAGAGCTCGAATGTAAGCTTTAATGAAATCTGGACAATTATGATAAATTCTTTCTTTCATAATTATAAAAGAATCAAGATCCACTTGACTGACTGTAGTTAAAATTATGAAACATAATTATCCACTGTTCTCATTAGTTCTAATAAATTCTACATATCACTACACGACTGAGTGATCTATAAAGGCAGAAAGAGTTTATCAAGTACATGTTAATATAACAATGGAATGTACCGTTATATCCACTTTATAATATAAGCACTACAAAATGGGCATTCCATACAGCAATAACATGATATTATAAATGCTGATTCCAGAAGACAAGGGATTCAAGTGTACCATTGACGAATAACAAGAGTTCAAGGCAATCTCTTATATATAATCCGAAATACATGGAACAAAAAAGAAATATTTTCTGTACATGGACACATTAAGATTCAACGTTTATTTGTACAGTATTTGACAATATAAATTACATATATTTTAAGTTATATATACAAGATAACCTTAAACATTTTATACACCAATGTCACGTCTAGCCCATGGCTTCTAGGCGCCTCAAATAACAGAGCTATATGATATACATATACAGTATATTGATTGGTGATATAATAAAGGTATAGCGATCTAATATAATTTCTGGGTTACTCAATATTGTAAATACATTTTCTGTTTTTATTTTGTTTCTAATTTTGTTTCATGTTGAAAAAACTTTGTGTGATACTGTTTCTTTAATAATTTATTATATTAACACTTTGGCAGTATCAATTACTTTTGCCACTACTTTATATAACTAATAGACATCCTGATTGTTTTCCTAAGTCACACCAGGCAAATGTCGCGATTTAGGACTTCAATTTAGGCCTTCATCTTGCAGCATCCTTTCCCCTACACTATCCCGGTCTGAGCCTTAGATACCAAAAGTATATAAATAAAATTAAAATTTAAAATTTTTATACTTACCTCGTTGATGGTAATGCTTTGTAACGTTATACCAGGTGTGGATAGAATTCGTTAAACCGATGATACAGTTTTACCGAGTATATTTAAGGGGTCTCATTACTATATTATTGATCAGTTACATTGTTATATATGTAAACCACTAAGGGTAAAACTCTCTAGAAGTTTACCAATATTGGTTGGAAATGGTTCAACCGTTCGCAGATACATAATTAATAGGTTTTTAAAGAATTAAGTATGGTTGCAACAAAAGGGGTTTCTTATCTAATTATATTAGGGTATCTTGCACATATGATACTACGATTGCCCGGAATCGATTTAATTTTCTTTCATGATAAGTAATTATTAAATGATTATAATCATAACTAAAATGGACGGCACGGCAGGTCTTTAAAAGCCCCAGTGTATTCATCCCCTACATTGCATTCACTTAGGGGCTTAATGAGTCATTTTAACACAGTTTGGTAGGTGTAAGTCTGATATTGTTGATCATATAGTAATGGGAAGATTTTAATTTAAAATCGTCTCGTTGTAATGAAAATAATAACTTGTTTTAATTTCAGATATTGATAAAGTCTATGGAGTATATCAGACTCAAACTTTCAATGAAATCCCATTAGTTCTTCTCACGAGAAACATTAATATGTGATTAACATTCCAGTCTTGTTTTCATTGAAATGGTTTGTCCTCTGCATCCGTATACACTTTAGGTTAAAAAGAAAGAAACTACATTCAGTAAAAGAGATTTGATCGCTAAATCTCTAATAGCATAATATTTCACCTTCAGTACAGTTCGTAATGTGATGACGTCACTGTCAGATCTACAAGATAAAGTGAAAAAAATATGTTATTAATAAACCATTTATTTATTAATGGCATCACGTATTTTACCAATTATTGGGTAGAGTCTAGATTATATTACTATAAATTTTTAGATATTTGAACTTCGATAACTAAAATCTAAAGGGAAAAGACGAAATTCGAGTTTTCGAATATTTCGACTTATTGCTAAAATAGCTGCAAAGAGGCGATAAATAGGTTTAAATATTTTAGTATTAATGTGCCACACGCATAAATTCACAAAAATAAAATATATGGTTCCTATAAGCGATACACAAAAGGCAATCATATCTTAATGTTATATTTAGCTAAAAAATAAAGGGAATACAGATCCATATTGTTTATTTAAATGCCTGCACATTTACGTCATTCGTTAAAAATGCTATAAATAAGTATTTAAGCACGTATCGAATTTCAGCAAACGCAAGGATGTTTAATTCACTAAGTTGCGAAGAAAGCACGAAGATTGAGTGATTTTGGTTTTGCAGTCCGAGCCACAGAAAATTGATGACTCAATTATCTGCACATTTAGAGGCAGATTGTTGAGAGATTAGGATGGGCCAGAATTTACAATAAATAGCGAGAGACAGAACACCTCAGTGCTCGTCTGTTAGTCTTGACATCGACTCCCGACTATACGAGTTCCGAGTTTGGGGAACCGCCAGCAACATCAGTTGT
>JAGDQP010064392.1:664-11578 GCA_022664845.1 Lepisma saccharinum
TCTTCTGATCTAATCAACTTTGGTTGTTGATTTCATTAAATTACTTTACATATAAAGAAAAAGTTATTTTTTAAAATATATAATCATAGCAACGCGAGGACACGAATCAGCTTTCCGATACGCTAACCAATTACCAAAGTGGCATTTCCCCAGCTGCTGATTATTAGTGTTGCTCATAGTTCAAGCAGATCTTCGCTTGCGAGTGAATGGTGTTGTCTTCATAGGGTTTTCTACGTTGAGACATTATCATCTCGCCAATACTTCTCGAATGTCACTTAAAGCAGCTCTCATGCAGTTTCTGAGATTTAATTTCCGGACGGACGTACACCATGAATGGCATTACAAAGTCCCTTTGTCTATAGCTTCGCTCTGAAGAGACCGGAAAAGAGGGTCACTTTATTCGCAGGTGCGCCCGCTTGGAGGAAAAATGGTGAATTCGAGAACAAACAATTCCATATTTTTTTTAGAAATAAGATCAAAAATCCAATTTCCCAAACATAATCACAGCGTATGCAGATTTATAGTGAAACGCATTGAAAATTTAGAGGCGATATACATACAGAAAAGATCGCGTCGAGTGATGGCGTCAGAAACCAGTTTATTACAACGTGCACCAGCATACTGCTGACTACAATGTTTTGTATTCACTAGTACTGCTCACCGTCATATATGCCAGACAAATAACAGAGCTGTATATATTCAATATCTAGTTATAAATAGATTCTATTTTTAAAAAAATAAACACAATTGATATAATTTGACATTCACCCATAAACAACTAACATCCCAGCCCGTTGTATTTAGCGGGACAGGAAATATTCCACGGCCCATCCATGCCAAATAAAGGCACCTTGACTTTTGTTTAAATTGGTCGCACGATGGACATTTTGGGGTACAAAAACTATTCATATTTATTCCCTAAACTCTTATTGCTAAAGCAGGACATATAGACTACTAATTTCAACGGATAAAATAACGGACTTTTGTGCATAACTGAAGATTTGTACGACAGTATGCGTTTGAGTTTGCAAAATGTACTTGTGAGCTATTCAGTGAAATGTAGTCTTAAATGGTGAACATATAACTGCGCCGCGGAGGTAGACTGCACTGTGTCACATTCTGTAAAACTCAAGCTCAGTACATAATTCTGTAGATTTGAGCACTCTCTTCGAATTTTCACATTTGAGCACATCGTATTGTATTATCAAGCGAAGAAAGAGTACATGGAAAGAAGGTTCATGTCAATTACAAAAGAGTTTGCACTCCTAACAAGTGCAAAGCAATTACAGCTAACCGCTAAAGAAGTTACAATCCCTAATCATAAATAGCCCACATTTTTATTAATCATGGCGAAAGCGTAACTATCACCAATGCCACTAAGATGTCATGATGTTTTATGCTTTCCATGTTTCTACGATAACTATCATTCTGGTTCTTGCGATACGCAGATTAATACTTCTGAGTGATTCAGAATTATATGCAAGTGTATAATTCAATTGTGAATTAATTGTAATCAATTCAACGTTATCTTTTATATTGTGTTTTACTTCTATTCTTATTAACATGAAAATATATCAGATTATATTCCAGGAAGCAAATAGTCCTTTGATGAGACACTTTTCTGCTTCGAAAGTTTGATCCAACATACAATTATTCGTTCAAAAACGTCGTTCATGCTTTTTTGCTTTAAATATAATTGGTAAACATTATGAAAAAATAATAACATTCTTAGAATATAAATTTGTTTGTGAAGAACATACTGCAGTTTGAAAACTTTGTTTTTTTCCGCAAAAAATGCTAATCGTGTGAGAGTCGTGCCTTGTAGACCCTTCCTATGATCATGGTTCACAAAGAATCAATGTCAGTAGCTAGATATTATTGACGTTGCAGAATTAGTGCTGATCGATATGGGTATCGTGTATTATATAATTTCTCACGAGGTTGGAATATTATTTATGGTTACTAATACCTGTATCGGATTTCAACCTTGACTATTGGGCTATGTTCTCGCAGAAGCTCATAATATAGTTTATTACAAATATTTTCTTACTGATTAACTACGTAAAAATATTAAAACGAAATATTACATTAGAGATATATTAAAAATGCTGTCCTAATAAAACAAACAGAATATTACTACTGTACTTAAATATGTTTTAGATAGATCATCAATTTTATCTGACGGCTGCTTATACATAGAAGTATACGTAAAAATACTGAATTGGATTAAATATGGCTTTTTTAATATAGTTTTACGTAGTTTGGAAAAGCTTGTTTTTATTTACGGAATTATTGGAATGTAACATCAGTTAGTAACACGAACAAGAAATTGTGTTTCTTTGTTTATTTTCTACTGGAATAAATATTTTCAATAATGTTACTATATATTAGTCAAAGTATAAATTTGCCATTTTTACTTACGTCTATATTTGCTTGGCAACTATATAGTAATAGGAGACTTAAGAACCCACAATATATATAGATATGGAGAATACAGCATGAGAGAAAGGCAATAACTTAAAACAGAGCATAGTTGTTAAACGGAGAATAAAACACATGTGTAGTTCATTTGCAAAACAGCCCTTGTCCAAGCGCCATAAATGTTAATAAATCAACGAAAACACTTTCTATTTTTCAATACTAGGGAATATTTGTTGCCACGAATATCTTAAAAATACTAGTAAAAGTTTTAAATTACCAAGAGTTTGTCTTTTTCCAATATATACTTATGAAAAAATTATGATTTTAGAGACATTGTGGAATCATAAATCTCACTAATGTGTTAGAAAATAATTAAATGAACTCACTAATAATGTCAATAATGCAAATTTACAATGTGGACAAGGATGCTCTTTTAAATAGTCTACACATATGTACGTACCAGCAACGTCGATCATCCCACGAACAACCCTCATTCTTCGTCTTGTACTTCCAAGTTTCATGACAAGTATTTTGGTACTGAACTCCCCGGCCTTGATAGATCTTCCAGAACTGAAACAATATAAAATTTAACCTTATCTTAAGAAAAGCTTAAGAGATATATATAACCTTAAGATGGAAAGCATATAAATAACGAAAAATGCTACTCAAATTCAGATGTGGATAACTCAAAACTTGTAAAGCAGAAATATTTGTTTGATAATGTTAGTAGAGAGAATGATTTAAGTCATTGTGAACTACCTTGTTACGTGTTTCAATCTCCACTAAAGTAGTTTCGTCTTACTCTATGTCACTGGAAATATTAAACCTTTTTTCTGTAACAACAAAATTGGAGAGTTAATTAACGAGAGGAATTTTCTAAGAATAGATAGGAATTTTAGTGAATGGCCTTTTGCAAGCTTTGCTCAGGATCTGATAAGGAAGGGGAAAGGAATATTGGATGGAAGTCTGCAAGGTCGTAATTAAAATTATAATCCTTACAGTTGTCCCTTGTGAGAGGAAAATAACCACAAAACTTCAACCAGGAAAGCGGCTTCTTAGATTATGTCTAAGAATTTCCCTTGATAGGGAAAGCTCTTGTCAGTGAGCGTATAGGATCGCCCGATGCATTTTCTAGAAAGTCAAGGTCGCATTTATTTAACTCTACATAATATACAATCTACATAAAGGAAATTACTTCCTGGGACTTGATTTGTAGGAAGAGGAAGGATCATAAACGTTAACATATAATCTCAATTAATTTTCAGTGTTTCCAACCTATCTTAATTATGTTTTCTAATAATGCAACTTCGATTCATATTACTTTTTTTGTTCCTAATGATGAGAAAAATCATCAATGACGCAGGAATGCAGGCTTGAAGATTGTGAATACAATACTAGGTTACGATTATGGCCATTATCATATTTAACCAACTATAATGTTCACAGTTTGTAACTGTGTATTATACGTTTATGTAAAACATTTATCATCAGTGTTGATTACCAAATACTCAATAAATCATTGTAGTGTTACTTAATAAAATAAACTTTGTATATTATTTGTAATATTAACGATCGGATGTCATCACATTTAAACTAATTTTGTCCACTTAACCCATAGAAAATATCTCCCAAATCAGAGTTTTACTTTAGAGCAAATTCAAAGATTTTTCACGAAATATTAATTTTATGTATAGACTTCGGTCCAAACGATATCCCAACCGACATGATTTATCGGATGCTAATTAGAAAGATAGCTAACCTAAGTAAAATTACAAGAAGAAGATAGTATTTCATTGGTGTATATCGTTTTTGAGCATTTAAAGAAATATATAAAAATACAAGCGTGGATATCTTTTGGACTGACGTATACTATGGAGCTACCAATAAATCGATATCTAAGATGGAATTTATGCCATCATCAACATTTTTTGTGTACTTCAGAAAGTTTCTTGATTTCTCAGAGTCTGCTAGGTTCTTCGGTCGAACTCCGTTGTTCTTTCTAGGAATCACACATTTTTTTTCAGAAGGAATTTAAATGCCTCCACAATAGCAGCAAACTATTTGGGTATGTTATGCCCAATTAAACGTAACATAACGTTACGATGAATTAAATTGTAATTACTGTTAATTAATTTATTAATGAGGCAATAGTAATACATAGGAGTTCAGAAAATATACTCAATAAAATGCATTAACTAGACTGTTTCCTTTTGACGCCATTCTCAATGGCATTTTCAGCTGATTCGGAAAGAACTTAACATAGTGTACATAAAAGTTTATAGTTTAAGGTTTTATTGCAGAAATAATGTTATCCTGAATAATTGTCTTATTACATTACGAAGGAACATTTCTTGCTGTTGGCAAGTGCTCAAGTCTGAATATATATTCCATTCATCACCGATAACCTTTAGAAAATGTTGGCCCCAGTGTGAAATCTTGATGTGCAATTGACAGTATTTCTCAAACAGGGCAGTTTCAGGATTTTTCTTATGGTAAATGAATTTCATGGAGCTTATGCACGTTTTTTCTCGCATTGTAGTTCAGATCAGATGCCGAGAGTTAGAGGTCCAAGGTGTTAACTTCGAGCCAAGACCTAATATTAGATTTATCGAAAAAGTAGTACCGAGTGGCTCAGTGGTAGAGAGAGTGTTTAGCATTCGGAAAGTTGTAGGTTCAATCCCAGCCACCGAACATCCTGACTTAAGTTTTACCACAGTAAAACCAGGCGAATGTTGGGATGGTACCTTAAACTTGGGTCTTGGCCGACAGCTATCACATCGTTTCCCCTCCTGGCGTGAGCCCTATGTACCTAAAAACCGTAAATAAAATTAAATTCAGTTAAAACAATTTATACATAATCCGAATATTTTTTCCGTAGGTGCTATCCTGATCAACTAGCACTCGCTTTTATATTTTCTTCAGTTTCTGTCAGCAATTGAAGCTATTTTCAACTGCTGCAATTAACTGTTCCCGAGGGCAATTAGAAAGATATCTAAAGTTTGGTAAACTTTGTATTTTGGTTCATTTCAGTAACTAAAACTTGGGTCCGTCTGGGTTCCAGAGCTTTTATATTTCTAAAACCCTGGATTGGAATCAAGAACTTTGCAGGAACTGGTCTGAAGCCACGGTCGGCAATAGAGACTCGTGGTTTATCTCTAATCTCGATAGTAGATTTTTCCACGGAATATTTTGCTTTCCAAACAGTTTTCTTTTCGCAAGTTAACAGAAACACATTGTTTCCTTCCCCTTCAAAGATATTTTAAATCTAAGTATTTCACTTGATTTTTTCTACAATCATACATGTGCTCATCGTTTTACAAGTTGCAGGCCTAACAGTAACCATATTGTTAGAAAAAAAGGAACCTAGAACTAGCCCTGGAACTATAGTTTTACCTTAGTTTACATTATCCAAAGTAGTTATGGTAGATTACGCTAAATTAATGATTAAAATTATTGGATTCCAAATAGTGCTATTTTATCCCAAATATGTCAGTCTACTACTCCAACGTGCAATAATTATCGTGGAGGCTGTATCGTAGATAGCGTTTGGTAAAATTCAAATTATATTTGAAAATCGCACAGGATTGAATCTTTATTGTGAAATGGAACACGTCGTCATATTATGAAATAACAACATTCTCAATCTTTAAGAGGAAGAGGAAATTGACTACGGCGGCTTGCAAAAAAGGGGTCCAATTTAACATGGGTTTTGGCACATTTAATGCAATATCATAGGGCTCAAATGATTCCTTCGAAAAAAAATGACTCTATATCCTCTTCAACACATTTCCCAGCATTATGGAGGTACTTCATTGAGGACCTTGTGAGATATTTTATATTTAGAAATAAAGAAACAATTAATCGAAATTTCCATATGAAAGTTGTTACATATAATAAACAGCCTTCGGGTCTAATACACAATATATCGCGCAGTCTTTACTTACTTACTTTCACGATACCACGGATTGTATTTACAGGAAATAATGTGAAGAGTGTGAAAGAAAACACGATATTCTTAAAAAAAACATATATGAGAAAACCATGTAAAATTGCACGCTTATTTTGCAGGCCGTGGTTGCCAAGTCCCTCTCCCTCTAAGTTAAGACTTACCCTTACACTTAATTGCGTAAAAGATAAACTATATTGATATTATTTTAAGACACCTTCTATCTTCTGTTGTATAATATTAGAATATTCCTCTAATGAAGGACTTACAATATTAAAATAATTTCATCATAACTGATCATATGTTAAGCTTTTTGACATATACTACAACTTTGCAGATTCGGGTAGCGACTTCTAAACGATACTCATAATTAACCAAATTATACCAAAATTATATTTATGGTTAGTGGAACAGATTGAAAACTGCCCCGTTGATTTTTGTTTCGAAATTTTAAAAGTAAGAAACACACTAATACGCATACACAATTATATTGAATCTGCAAAATAATGAATTTCGTCACTGATCTGGACACTTCGGACCTACACCTAAATACGTCCTTTCTTCGTAACCAGTTCTGTAAAAATAGGAAACACGCAGCTGAGGTGCATCCAATTTTTGGATTAACATATTTTCAACCAGTTTCCGGTTGAACGTACATACACAAACTGGTAATAAAAGTTTAAGCAGCTGTAAAATTATCTAAAGATTAATAATTAACTTTACGTCATGTTTGGTGTTTAAATCCGTTATAACTTGTTTTTCTAACGTACATCTGTGAATTTTATTAAAAAATAATAAAATATAACTTTTATTTCAAACTGAAAATAAGGTTGAGAGGGTCGGATTTCGAATAAGGGTACACTAACATGCTGTTTAGATGTTCGTTTTTAATTATTTTTATAAACAATAATTCAGATACAACTTAAATACTACTTAATTTTCATAACCTTTCGATCACAATGAGTAGAAACGGAAAACACACTTAGCAACGTAAGGGATAATATTATTTTTTCAATAACACCTAATATAATGCTCGCTCGTAATGAGCATAGAATTTTACACTAATAAGAATTTGAATACTCGCCATTTTCATGCGTAGCGCTAGAACATAACTTTAGGCGTCGTATATTTTCTGTTCATCTTATAGAATATATAAAGTTTGCGAAATTAGCCACGTCACCATTTTACGTCTGGGGAGAGGAAAATTGTGAACGTCTGGTTGTCGAAACACTCTTTCAAAAACAAAGTCTTTAATATGACAACGCATGATTCTTCCCTAGATCAATTTGAACTGTTCCCATATCCTCACTTTATTAGTGGAAATCACTAGTTTATGAAATGTAGTCTAAGGCATATCGCAACGTTTACAATTTTTTGTTTCATTTATCCCTGTCTTAAATAAATTGCATTTATTATTATCTTGAAGGTCCCCAGTGGGGCTAAAAAATTTCGGTGTTGACCCAGCATCGTGAAGGCAATTGGGGAGCTGCTGTGAATAAAAAACATTGGCGATCACAGTGAGAGCTTCAGCTCTCCTCTCCCAACCCGTCTGGTCAGCGTGGGAGCAGTAGACCAACTCCTCCCTTCGGGGAGAGGCCTCGTCCACTAGTGGATTGAATATGGCTTTGATTTATTATATATATATATATATATATGCTGATGCGAGGCAGGGTTATCACTAAAGAAGGCCATAATTTTACAAATAGTGGCCCATGACCGACCTACTTTTAGTTCCATATGATTTGGGATATTCCTAATAGGTTTCATAAACAGCTTGGAAAACGTTTTCACCAAAAATTGGTCTAATGGGATTCTCGAAATCACCTCATATTTAATATCTATAATTATAATTATCTCAGCGAAAATGTCCATCGGACCATTGATCGCCCTCATGTTCACAGGGGCAATCGGATCAATCGCTCGTTAGGCTAACATCATGGAGTCATACGAAATGCTCACTAGGAATTAAGATAAGGTAGCTAAGATACAATGGGTCTGCAAGTCCTTAGTTTTATATTTGGGCGTTTTTAAGATTTGTTTCTCCTCCAAATAGAGGATCATATAATTATTTTTTTAAAAAACATAGAGCATTTGTCCCTGCCAAATAAAATACCAACTCAGTTTATTCACCTTGGCTCAAAAGGATTTGGACAACGGCATTATCTGGTATTCGTAGTATATTTTGCTAGAACTAAATATATTAACAAACCTGCATCGGCTTAAGGGAGATGACATAGAAATTTGAAATATTAGAAAATTCTGACTAAAAATCTATATAAACACTTGCTCTATATTCAATGTGAATTCTAGTGTCCCGGATATTATGGAACCAAGTCAGGTCCAAAATGTTTATTTCATCAGATATGTTAACATGCTTACACAGAGGGTCACTTATTTTGTAATTGAGAGTTAAGAGCCTGCGTTTTTCCCCTGTTAATATCTATGCTAGATAACATTTCAAACACCTCCAATTTTCTTTGTATTTTATTAAGTTCATTTTCGTATGTAATTTCTAAAGGGATCTATATCTCATGGATAAAAAACAGAGGATCTATATCTCATGCACATCACTGAATTATACTTTTATGCAGTTTTATTTTTGGACTTATTTTTCCATTTATGGACAGTCTAATATAATGTTTGTAATATATCTATCCATTGTGTTTAATCAACAAATTTATTGGGAAAGTGCATGAGGCGTAACATCTCATGCAAATATGAGAACCTTATGCTATCATGAGCGTTCTTATAATCGAATTTTAAGAAGTAAACCGGGAGGCAGCTGTTCATTACTTGCTGATCTCATTGTGTCACGGATAAGCATCAATTACTAATAAATCGGAGGCACACCCTATACATCACTTTGTCTCGGATGTAACACTGAATAAGGAACCCTTTTAAGTCTGTGAGATACAATTTTCATAAATAGTTTGGTATCTAAATTTTCAAGCTGAATCGTTCGACAATTCGCTAATGATGCTGTTTTCGTCTTTCTGAATAACAATCCCAATATTAATGTAAATATCTCCTGACACTGGAGGTCTATCCCAGAAGGAGTTATAAAACCCCAACAAGTCTGGAATGAGAATATTTTAGTTTTAAACTAGCCAATTCCCTCGATACTGTGAAAGCCCCTACAGACATCTAAATCTAGGGATTTTAATGCTTGCTGTAATACCGACATCGAAAATTGCTGTTGAAGCATGCCTTTTCCATCCTTGCACAAAGCTTTTATTTTAAAGATTTGAAAACCCTTTAAAGTATCAAAGCTTTAAACCTCCGTTTCTTTAAACTAGTTTCTATACTGAGAACGAATACCAGCAAAGATCGCAGGACCGGAAAAATGATTATCTTGTTCATCTTGGAAAACATTTATGAAATTTTTTCATTTTTTCTTTTTCGGTCTTTAAGAACCGTTTCTAAATTACAAGTTTCAGAAATCCCACATAGATGGAGGATTGATCTTTGTGTAAACCAATAGTTTTAGCTTTGTACAGATAATTAAATTTCGCTTGGTATTGTGACAATTTGGGAACCGCTCTATACCTTCCATTGCCATCTTATTATATTTCTGCAGTAAATCATTATAATATACCATTTTTTATCAGCAGAGAATTCACGAGTAAAGTCTTTATAACCATTTTTATATCTATCTTTCACACACCATATTTTCAATTTGTCTCTAGGATTACACTTGAAACTCGATATTGAGTGACGATTTTCCTCCGTAAGTCAAGCAATGTTTTCATCTTCCAAAAGATCTCCATTCTGATGGGCGCCACTATGTAAATAAATGCTGACGATCGGAATATCTTCTAACTTAGACACCTGCACTCGACCGTCAGTAGAACGATACAATTCGCGTATCTCCAAGACGGCTCTTACAATAGTCTAATCCCTGTGTTTGTAATAACGTCATAATTCTTAAAAAAATATAATCACGTATGTACAGTTCCTGGCTTGTGCATTCTTGTGTTTCTAAGATGTGAATGTTATTGTTCTGAGCAAAACTTTCAATAATCTGCAAAACTGTGACATATGTTTAATGTCGCAGTTTTTATATTATAAGTTTTCATCTTTGGTTTTCGAATCCCATCCAATACCGCAGTGCTTGCAATAACCAACATTAACATATGTAGCTTCCCCATCGTGATCCATAATTTAAGCATTGATATATGCATCGTTCCAACTTGATTGTGATGGTCATATGCAATATCTTCATACTCACAATTGATATCACCACACTGCTATATTCGGACACTCACCGAAAGAAAAATAAATTTGAAAGATGTCCATCTGCACAATTTATAGCGCATTAATAAATAATACGACACTATAGTTTTTTGCTCTCTGTTTATATTCCTACTGTTTTTTCCCTTTGGATTTATTGTTCATTAAACATGAAGGAGCACTTATCTCACGGCAATGTTCACGGCGTAAATTACGAAATCGACACGCCAAATTCGAGCCATCTAATTTATCGATGACAGGGTCCACTTCTTTAAAAACAACGGCCTCATCAGAAGTAGAACTTTCTTCCTCTTCTA
>JAGDQP010064393.1:0-11577 GCA_022664845.1 Lepisma saccharinum
GGTTTAAGCTGGAAACATAAAATTTATACAGTACTTGGTTTTATGACGTAAGGAAGGAAGGTTGACACCGACTTTGCCGATAGTTCCAAGAGTAACGCGTGCTGATGAAGTAAAGACGGGCATAAAATCTTCATACTTATGTCCTCTTATCAACAAATTATGTCATAAGAAGGACGTGAGAGTCCGCCTAAATGGTGGCATGGCGGCAGGAAAGTTTTCTGATATGCTTCTCAAAATTGGTGATGAAGAGTTTCCTACTTTGAGGGGAAAATAAGTTTACCTCATCATCTAGGTCAGGTCGTATCCAATGTAACAGATCTTTCATTCAAAATTGATCACGATATGCAGAATATTCAAGAGAAATCCATGGAATAGTTATGTCAGCGTGCCATTTTAACACCTAAAAACAATACGGCAGCCGCAATAAATAAAATTCTCTTAGATTCTTCCGACAGTGACCAAATGAAGTACCGGTCCGTGGACTCGGCAGTTCAAAGTGATGATGTGATTCACTACCCCGTGGAATTTCTAAATAAGTTACATCCTCTAGGCCTCCCCAGGCATAAACTTCTCATTGAATACTTGTCAGATCATGAAATTTTAAAAAAAAAATGATATTTTTAAAACAGAAAGTTCATTTATACTTAATTCTGTAATATTATTGGCATGTAGTTTGTATATAGCTATTATCATATAAAGTACAGTTCCCAGAAATCTAACAGCAAGGTAGAAGTGACATTTGAATTATTTATATTTTTAGGGCAATTCGAATATATAGACGGGTAGATTAAAAATTCATTGAGTCACTCTCAAAATGGCGACCAAAGTTGACGGTCAGATTAAATATTCAAGGTTTTAAGTGGAACAGGAGAGTTCAGAGACACATCTAGGATAAGATCAAAAGGTTAACACCCGTTGGTTTATGAGCATGTTAGGAGACCACTCTTAAGAGGAGAAAAGTGAAGAGATTTACAAACGGAAATCAATGAGACGATTCTTTAAAAACAACAGCGGTCGTAAGTGAACTGTGCTACTGACTTGAACTGACTTCATAAGTAACTAACAAGTGAACTGAAATATTTATACCATTATATCTCAGTAGCACAACAGCATATGTAATTTGGTGTTATACATTTTGTAATGTACTGTCGGGAACATAACGTTGTATTGTAATGTGGTACGTATTTTGCAATGTAGTATCTGCTTTCAAAGGTTTTTGTTTTTGGGTGATATTTAATGCAAGAGAACCAAACATATTTTCAAAGCAACACTCAAACATATTTAATTTTACACTTTTCCGTGAAATAAACTTCTTATTTCAAAACTTTTGTAAATGATTATGTAAAAACTTGCTTAATGAGCAGATATAGTAGTAAAAATTTAAAAAAAAATATTATAATAATGATTATTAGTAAAGTTATGACACTTTCTGAGGCTCTGCCAACTAAATGTTACTTCGGTTTGTGTCACCTATGCGTTTGTTGCTTGTTTTACAGATACTTATAAGAATTTAAAGTAGCCTATGTTCAGTTTAATAATTATAATGATGATTGTGAAGAAACGTTACACGTTGGAGAGAAACTAATGCCATTCTCGAACTCAGTGTCGTCGAATTTTTAAATATCAGCTAAAATTTCAGACACGAAGTTAAAAAATGCCTGCCTGCTATTATTATTATTGATTAACAGAATGGATTTTATTTATTTAGAATCTGTTAGAAAATATGGTACTTAATGCAGTTCAGCGAACAAGGGATCAGTGTACTTTAAAAGTACCTTTATTTGATTAACAATCTGCAGATATATTCTAATTGCGGCCATTTTACACTCGATAAATTTAACAATAACAACAAGGAAAGAATTTTGTGAGGAGTAGGTTCTGGAATTATTCAAGATACCATTCCAGCATTTGCCTGGAGACCGAGAAAAACCTTGTCAGGATGACCGACATCGGGAATCGAACCTTGGGATGCACAATAACAAGGCTAGCATACTATCGACTGCTCTACCTCGTCGGTGTACATAGCTTTATTAAAGCTATTGATGGCATCCTGTAGGAAATGCTTGTATTGAATAAGCACAGAATCGATCTTAATTTGTAACAGAATTACTCAACACGTCTTTGCACATGGAATATGTTTTTGTCTTCATCGGCCAAATCAAATTCATTGTTCTTCTGTGTGAAACACTGTATCTGATAAATGTTATGCAACAATGTGCTTGTTAATGCTTTACGTGATGTACCAAACACTCTTGTTGGTTTATCTCAAATGTATTCAAATTATTCGTTTGTTTCTTCACCATTCTTCATTCTTTTAGCTTCTTCTAAAGACACAGCTCTATCAACAGGCGGGGGAAGAGAAAAACAAAAAGAATAGTAGAAATGTTAACAAGGGGAAATGGCAATAATCTGTTACGCTTTTTCTCTTTCTTAATATTATTACATTGCGCTGTCAGACTGTTACACCAACATGTCTGTTTCATTGTCTTTCCTTACCTCAAAAGAACATCTCAGAGGCGTCTGTCTCTATGACAAGGCTTGTCATTTCAAACGCTGTGGGAACGGGTGTGGCGTGGCGTAAACTTATCGTGTAACTTCATTTCTCGTTGCTGCTGCGAACCTAATTAGTGGAATGTTGTTGTTGCTTATGTTAGAAGAACACATGACAATGCAACCATGTTTGCAAGTTCTCGTTGTGTGTGTGTTTTTCCTGTTCTGATGTTACGTCGTCATCAAAGGAGACTTGTGAACTTATAAACAGCTGCCTGATAATGTAAAATACAACTTTCACCTTTCCGTGTTGCACGGTATGAAAAGAGCCTACGGAATACGAATGAGCTTGTAACGGAGACACAATACTTTCGTTTTTCGTTGATGTAGAATAATTCTACCTAATTAATGTTCATTCGATTTAACTGATGTTTGTTTACTTTAAAGTTGACAACTCAATAGCATCTCAATAAATTTCTAGACTGCGAATCAATCTGTCTAATTCAGTATTTGGTGAACCAAATGTTAGATTTTGAGTTTGGCTTGTGAAGTTAGTATTCAAATATGAATAAAGCGAGCATGTTTAGCTAATTGTTTTGATAGAGTTCTGTTTGACTACAGCTTCCAAAAATATTTAGAATTGAATTAATTTTCGGTATTTCTATTTGGAATGCAGTTTCAGAAAATATAACGGACAGAGCTTTCGCTTTTATTACAAATTGTTATCACATTACGGCAGGTACGTACCACCGAGCCGCCGTAGATCAGTGGTAGAGCGTTGGCGTAGCATTCGGGAGATTCTGGGTTCGATCCTAGCGGCCGACCATCCTGACTGAGGTTTTTCCCAGTTACAACAGGCAAATGCTGGGATGGCACCTTCAACATAGGCCCTGGCCGACACCTTCCCGAATCCTTTCTCCCTCCCCTATCCCGGCCTGAGCCTTAGATGCTTAAATGCCATAAATAAAAATTCAATTCAAGGCAGGCATGTACTGGGTCCAGACTAAGGTACCGGGCATTGGGTCATCGGTGATGGCAGGCTGCAGAGGGGGCAGCCCGAGATAGGACACTTCTTTACGATTAGGCATCTGCTCACCAAATGCCGAGAAAAATTGTTACTAGTACATATTGTTGCAAATGCCATGTAACTAATGCATAATCCTAAGCTTTGCTTTCACTACACTCGTAAATGACGAATGATCTTGTTGCTTTCACTAATGTATTTAATTCCTATTCTGGATCAAATTACATCACTGTTCTTGATTTATCAAATTTCTCAACCAGTTCTTTATTAGCTTTACTCTGTAAAGGGTTCTTTCACGTAAGGTTAATTCATATGAAGAGTACAGAGAAAGAAGGGAATATCCATTTTTAAAAATTGAGTTTGCACTTGCAATAAGTATCACTTACAATAACAACTAACAACTATAGGAAAGTTTCTATCCAAAAGCGCAAATAATCCACAGGGGAAAAAAGTTGTAAATCTTGCAAAACGTGAAACATACATGCCGTACAGCTCTTTCAAAATTTTAGAAAAGCAGGATTACGCGCTGAAGATGTTATTTCCACTCCACCGCCTCAGCATCATCATCGTCCTCCAATTTAGTGCCACCAAACGGATACATACTGGCGATGTCTTCTGGTAAAGTCTGTTGTTTGTGTTCCCATTGCCTCGCCGATTTTTTTTTAGCTTCACCATTTCCATATTTATTGTCGGACAGATTTCACATATTCGTTCCAGGGCACGAGATGGTATGATAACAATTATTTGATTAGCTTGAATCAAAACAAGCCATGTCAGCGTACAGTGTCCCATACCCCAATCTTATCTGCAGTTGTATCCATTATAACATTATAAGTGTTATTGCAGAACAGTTCTAACAGAAATATTGACCACGGAGCTTCGTCGGCGCATACATCGTCCAGTTGCCTTTTCATTTTCCCAATACGGAAGGTCGATCCGCGTATATTTGTCCAATTTTGAACAAGCACCTACTGGCCAACATATTCTCCATCTCCTATCTTATTTTCCAAATAGCTTCCATTATTTTAGACTTGGTACACTTGTACCAAACTTGGCATAAATATTAACACAATAGCAACATTCTATACCTGTTTCCGTTCCCATCAACCCCGTTTTCAGTGTTGCCAACCCGTGCCCAATATATATTTCATGAACCGTAAGGTGTAGCCTGTAGATACGTGGTTGAGGTGACGTCGAAAAGATCTTGATTAGACTAGCTTAGAGCCGCCGGAACAGTCTTGATTAGTACAATAGTTCAGTGTTGCAAACCCATTTTTTTAAAAAAAATAATCAATTATTCAAATTACTTCCATTCAGTTAGAATTAGCTGCGCCAAACTTAGCATAAACATTATTCGACACAGTACGAAAGTTATAAAAAAATAATGTTTACGTGGCTAAAATGCTGTCAAGGGACCAGAGCCATTGCGACTGTTAATAGAATTACATTTCCAACATGTTATATTTTGATATTCTAGTAATTGATTTATTTATTGTTCTTTTTGTAATTGTTGAAATAGAGACTAGAAATTCTCAGTCATAAGTTTTATTAATACCCCCTTTCACGTTTAACCACTCATAACACTAGATTTCTGGTTCATAATTTTCACCTATTAGCGCAATTAATTATAAAAAAAAAAGCTTAATAGTTTTCCTTTTTATATAAAAAAAGAAAGGAATATAGGTAGGAAAAGTGACCTGAAAATTTCCAAAAGAAATACAATAAAATATATTGGTAATACAAGGATTTTTGTAAATTCTTCAATACCTCAAACCATTGCCAACTTGTAGTAGCAACGGGAAACCAAATATTAATTTATATCCTCTATATCCTCAATTTGTACGTGAAAGTACTGTAGCTAAGGATCTCCTTGCATGTTTCTGATTTCTTTCTTTTATTAGTGTTTCCAGAAAGCGGGTTATTTATTAACTTGCAAGGACTAGTATGCATGAGTACACACAGGTCATGCGGTTAGAAACACCAAGAGTAAAAATAAAAGTTTCTTTTATTTTATTTTGTTCAAAAGTTTTCGACATTTTTTCTTCTTTTTTTTAGCTTTCTATTTGAATTATTGTTGGTAAAAACGTTCAAGGAGATTTCTCTGCACATCTCTCTCGTAATATCTAGATCACTTTGCAAAATATCGATAATGTAAGTAGAAAAAATGTTAATTTTTAATGAATTTCTTATTAAATTTGTAATTTTTCCTAGCCCTAGAACAAGTTTTTGTTCTTCCACAGGTAAACATTTCAGGAATAAGCGCTGTGAGGCAGCAAACAAGCTAAATTATATTTGTAACGAAGTTATAATTCTGTAACTGGAATGTTAGTTTATTTTGTAGATTTTGAGGACTAAAATTTTAGGTTTGAATTTACTTTCAACAATAAACAGAATCAGAATGTGTAAATGTAGTGCCACCACTTGAACTTCAAATTAACTGTAAACCGACTATCATCTCTAAAGTAGCTTATAATTTCATATCTATCTCATTAGCTCTGGAAGATTCGAAAATTGTCCGTAACAACTATAAATGTTGGGTGTATATGTGGTTGGCAGCATTGTTCTCAAGAGTGTGGAATTTCACAATTTGTTTGGAGTTTTTGTGGACTTTCAAGAAAAAAATCGCCTAAGATAAATTTTTACATGTCATGGATTTTCTTAAGAGGAAAAGCTGTAATATTTTAAACACTAGAAAATTCGAACAAACCGTGGCCGACCGAGGTAGTCGAGTGGTTTGAGGTATTAGGCCAGCGTCTCTAAGGTCGCGAGTTTGAATCCCGTCTGGAGAATTGGTGTTTGTATATTGTACTCGCATGATCGTGACGGGTCGAAGTCAAAAGTTACTAAAAAGTGGCCCATACAAAATAAAGTTTACCAAAATTATCGTACTTATTCGAGACTATGATGCTTCTTATGGCTCAAGAGAGCTCCTTTTGTTTTAAAATTTCAACAACTCAGTCATCTTCTTCCAGGTATTTTTGTATTTGTGACACGAATTTCAATTTTATTTATGGCTTTCAGGCATCTAAGGCTCAGGTCGGGATAGGGAAGCGGAAAGGGTGTGGGAAGGTGTTGGCCACGGCCTAAGTTAAAGGTACTGTTCCGTTTGTGATACGTAGTTCGTTGTTCAGCGGTATCATGTTCTCCTCTTAATAGAAAAATCCAGGTTTCAAACCTATGAATCCATTCTTTTGAATAAGCTTTTCTGTTTATTTCCCGTTGATTTAATCAGGAAAGTTAGAGATCGTACCCTCATTTAAGACAATGACTCTATCCTTGACCAACATAGAGTAATTGGAAGATATGGATAATAATACTGCAAAGATGTAAGCTGCGACAAATGCCCTTACATTCAGTTCAGAAAGAAGTTTTCGAATATATACAGAGGTACATACACATCACAATGAAATAATACAGTTAGGTTATCTTACATTTTTTACACATGAATTCTGCACTTAATTCAGTTTTGCGCTTAAGAAGTGTAAGCAATGCTCACAAGAAGTGGAAGAAATCCGTCATGTCTTGTTAAGGTAAGTTTTGATTTTTGTGTGTGTGTGTGTGTGTGTGTGTACGTATTTGTTTTTTACGATTAAATTTTTAAAATTTCTTGTATACGTTTTGTTCAAAATATGTTTTCAAATCTCGGTTTAATCATTTTTGCATGAAACTTCTTTTAATACATAGCGAGAGAAAAGTGAGAAATATGTTCTTTTCTTCGTACCTCAATTGATTAAAGGAACAGACCGTAACACAAAGAACAGTTTTCAATGTCCCCATTCCGCCCAACTTTTAACTTCCTCCTCAAGTTACCAAAACCTTTTATTGACACACTGTAACTTGTGTGAGAAACTGTATAGAAAGGGTTCTACAAAAGGTAACAGTAACTTCCAAGTGTTTCCAAAGATAAGTTGTTTGCTCCACTTATCTTGCACCAGTGAGAAAAGTCACTGCATATTACCATTATGGGACGGGATGTCAAAGAAAAATTGTGCTATCACTAATAGCTGTGAGTGTCAAAGAATGCTTTTGGAGCTCATCAAATATTTGATCTATTTCTGATGCTCCAGAAGCTTACAGAATTCTTCATCCTTGTTTTCACTCACAAATTTCCTTTGGTTAGCGAAGTGGACTGATCATGAATAATTACACTCTTATATTGGAGTTTTTTGATGCATGATTCTATTTTATTATTTCACTCTATTTCTGACTAGACGATGAGAGCAACGTTTTTTGTAAATCATTATCATTTACTAGTGAAAGACCATTGTTGCCAACAACTACGATTGACCCCATGAAAGAACGCCATTTAAAAATTCAAAAATTCTGCCTTATTTCAACACTGTAGGCGATTGAGTAAATGCAATGTTCGCAGATATACTGTAGGTACCCAAGCAGACATCAATCATAATGCGAAAATCCCGGACTTTTCCCAGATTTTAATCCCACCCTGAGTGGCAAATTGAGTGGTCGAAGGAGAGGACATGTCCAAGAAGAAACGAACAGATGGTAACCCTAAACTCTTTCAACTCTTTAATTCCGGCTTGCGTTTTTAATCTTGTAAAATGAAGAGAGGACATCATTATAGAAATTTACGTATATTTTTACTATTTCTTACTTTAGTTAAGAATGGCATCATTAACATACAAGTAAAAATATATATATCTTGAAATTCATTGGTTTTCCAAGTGATTCTCGGAATCTAACTGATAAAATGTAACTTGAGCTGCAGCAATAGGAAATTAATGCCTAAAAGAAGTTCTTTTGTTACTGCCTATTTGTTTCCTGTTTCTTTGTCTCTGTTCTTTTTCTCATTTTCATTCTCTGAAGGGAATTTTGCATTAAACTAAACCAGGCGTGCATTTGTTGTGGTAAGTCATGCAGGACTAAAGGGATTTAATGGCAACTGAGATTGGGCAACTGACGACGGACGACGGAAACTGAGGGCGAGGGACGATGTTTCGTAGCTTGGCACGCCATGTCTTTCAAGGTGACGAGATTTGAAACAACTTGTCCAATTTGCTTTCAGTCTTAGTTGTTCTGCTGTTGGAAGTAGCTGATCGTGTTCGTTTATTTTTTCGCTCCTTTTCGTTCTTGACAAAGCACAGGAAACTCCACCCACCCTTACATAAGAAGAGATTCCATAGCAGTAAAGTTTCACGCTTTTACAGGGCGTGAAATTTCTTCTTCGGATATTTCTGAATAATTGTTCCTCAGTCTGCTGAAAAAACAATGTTTTTTGTCGTTGCTTTTAGCAAGGTTCAGGCCAATTTGTTTGTATGCACTTTCTCTCATACAAATTTGTATCTACGATTCAATTTTAGATAATTTTGTAAGAGCAACGTAGTTTTCAGAGTGTTGATGATAGAAACTATTATTGCGTGTAAAATTTGCGTAAGTGACAATAAATGGTCAGTTTTCTCCCCCTTGTACATTCAACTACGTATTAATGTAAAAGTACAAAATACAATACAAATTTACTTGAAATAAAACTGTCTTAAACCAGAATGGACAGGACGGAATACATGTCTTCTAGATAAGAATCGGCAATAAACTCACATACAACGAATTCGGATTTTGAAAATTATGGAAAAACGAAGGATTCCACTAGAATTTTGGAAAGCAGACACGATAGTAGTTATGGAAATCTATGATTAAAATTATCAAGTGTTCTAAAGAATTCATATTTAGCTGAGATATTTTCACTTACAACGAAGTATGACATCGAAGGCTGGACAATCAAATATCTCCTCTTACTTACAAATCTCCTCTCAAAATCAATTTTCTAAAACAGATATTATTATATCATAGAGTTTGATAACTAGTATGGTTCCTGTTCCCAAAATTCTAATATTGACTTTCGTCTTTCAAATTCTTCAAAAATTCTATATGCAAATTGTTAGAGAGTTCTTTTGGTACATCCTAATGTACTGGTCCTACAATCTTTGTTTCTTTTTTAAGAGCAAGAGCCAAACTGTTTCCGTGTTTTCTTTATCGAAAACAAAATTAAACTTTTAACATTTACTGGATTTTCTCCCCTTTAGTTGTTAAATATAATTAATATGTTCCATTTCCTCTGCTCCGTTATTTGGATTATCACAATACAATATTAATTTAGTGATCTTCAAATCAACTTTAACCTATTCCAATTGCTCAAATTGTCTGCCCTTCTCGGTCTCGAGCTCATAGGTCCGCCCTTGTGGCGCAATGGCAAATGGAAGCTCTTGTGGCCAAATTTTATGCGATACAAACAAAAGACGTGTTGTATGGCCCATATTTTTTTGCCAGATAAAATTTGGTTATATTAACAATATGGCTGGTAATAGTACTGTGACCTACACTTGTACCGAGATTTTGTATTCTTCGTGTGAATAGCATCATATCTCGACTTGAATTCAAAGTACTTTTCAGCAACAAATTAGTGTGAAATTTAGTCAAAGTGCCTGTCAGTCAAACTGTTCGTTACAAACTGCAGGAACTAGGAAATCTGGATGCATGAAATCTATTGTATTCTCCTATATTGACAATTCCCTTCATATCATTTTTTCTTCCACCATCTTGTTACATCAATTCCCTTACATGAATCTAGCAAAAATAACCAAATTTTCATAAATGTCTAAGCAAATTGGAATCTTTTGTCGCTTTCTATGTTGCATCTGTCAAGTTTAACAGCTGTGCCAGCAGTGACTGTATACAATTTTAGTTTAGGGTTGTCATTTTCCAAAAACGCCTTCTCACTTTTGTAACGTCTACCCACATCCATCACGTCGAGAGAACAACCCTAGTCATAAGGATTTCGCCTGAATGAAAGAGTCTCGTAACCTGCACAAGGAAAATTATTTGTCTTTAAGAACATTTCCGTTAAGAACATACCAGACAACCATTGACTGCTCCATGATAAAGAAGTCTTGTGTCGAATCTATTATAGTACTAAACTATCCTGTTTTCTTTGTGTGTTTTAAGATTCTTTGTGTAGCAACTGTTAAAATGATCAATTAAATTTATTGATAAATATTTTAAATAAAAACGTCACCAATGATCATTTCCCTTGCCTCTTTACAGTTCCGCACTTCCATTTATACGAGTAATATCCGTCCTTGAATAAGCAATTTCATCACTATTCTCACTTTACCAAATGTTCTGAAAATAATTTTAAGGTACCGGTATCGGTACCAGTAATTTGATGGTAGATGCAGTAGGCTACTGATTTGACTGGCTGTCTTGAAAACATTTTAAGAGACAAGTTTATTGTTTGTACCAGACTCCCGCAATTTCTGCTGCTTTCCTTTTTCCGTTTCCACATTGGCGTTTTTTCATTGCAGTACAACGTATAAGAACTTAAGCTACTTAGCAAACACTTCTTGTTACTATGATAATAACACTATGTATTGTAGTATAATACGCTTCTACGTCCTTATCCTCTAGAGAAGCTTTCTATGTACGTTTTTTTTTTTTTCGAGTGTACAGTCTTCAGCAATGCACTGAACTAAACGTCAAACAGATCCAACACATGCCGTATTTCAACACTGCTTTGGGGATTGTTCGAACATTACGTAAGCACATTTTTGCCATTTTTACACTCGCTCTCTCCTTTGTAAGCAAAATAAGCAAATACCAACTGACCGCCATAGTCTTGTGGTGTCTGAGGGATCAGGCCAAGGTTTCCGGTTCGAATCCTAGCTAAGACATGGATCTTTGTAGATTTTAGAAACTTTACAGCTAATGGACTCGAGACGAAGTCAGTTACTAAAATGGTCCAAAATACAAAGCTTACCAAAGTTAATAAGCAAATTATGTCCACTAAAAATAAGCAAAGCATGAACCACCTTCTCGGATGCTTAGGTAATATTCGAACGACCTATTCCTGGTATTTTTCTTTCCCAATGCAACAGGTTTTATTTTGAGCTACCAGATACCAGGTAGTGACAAATGTTGTTACTTGTTTGATGTCCAGCTCTGACCCTTATATCGGCAATATCAAACACATCCCACAAATTAAACGCTTCATGCACATTATGGGGCCTCTACGGCTACACATACGCAAAAGTTCATGGAGCACGTACCTG
>JAGDQP010064394.1:0-11577 GCA_022664845.1 Lepisma saccharinum
AAGAACTTTTCTCTTAATTTGAAGAAACAGTATTTAGAGCATATTTTTAATATACAATAAAACTTTGGGTAAATTTTATATAAAAGAAAATTACATTAATGATTTAGGTAAAAGTAAGACACACGGTGCTGGCAGAAATAAAAGCATTACGTCTGTGTCCTATAAATGTAATTATTATTCAGTTTTATGAACCTTTTATTTTCGTGACAACCTTTTATTAAATCTAACCTTGTCTTCATCTTGAACCTGCACGGCGCAAGGATAATATTTGTTTTTCAATTTTAATAAACCTTTTTTAACAGTGTACAATTAAGTTATGCAACACTACTCAGAATAAAATGATTCTCTTCTCAGTGCAAATGAGACTTTTCAATCATTTCTTTTCCATGGGTCACTACTGATCACTATTTCAACATTCTTGTACTATTTTTCTACGTTTACAATGTAAAAGATTGTGTGTCAATAATGTTTCCTAGGTTGGAATCTTCTTAGGTTTCGGAAAACTAGAAGAATAAAATTGTTGCGTTGTCAGTATTGATCTATGTATTGTTTTAACACTAGAACGTCCGGAAATTCGTTTCACCCAGATCGCCCGTAGGGATCAATTTGATCCCTAGCCTTGTTTGTACACACCTACCTTTTTTACTAACAAGAGTCGAGTTTTTTTTTCACTTCGTGAATGAACAAAACCAAGTTCCATATAAAGTTTTATTAATAAGTTTTATAATTTTAGTAAATAATTGGTTTCAGGAACTTTCTTCTTCTTATCGATTATGTCCACGATATCATGAAGAAAGCTCAATACCAAAACATCCTTACTTTTCTTACCTTGATACACGGTCATTGTTACGTCTTTGCTTTTGAGAATATTTGTCGAGTATAAAGGTACTTTCTCTGATTTAATTTCTTTCGGTGTTTCTCTTCTACTTTTATTCACTGTCCCAACAATGGTAGAAGACTTTCCTTTCAGGTTTTCAGCGATCTTTAGTGTCGTAAAATAGTTGTCTGTTGTAACGTTTCCACCGTTGCCAGAAAATGGCTCCATAAAACGCATGACAACGTACTCCGGAACTCTTTGATTTGCAGGGCGTTCTTCCTCCTTACCAACACAAGGGAAGCCGTTCAAAATATACCTTGTATCTACATCTACAGCCAACCAGATTTTTTGCCCGTACTTAGCTGGCTTATTTGACATAAACTGTGTAAATGGACAACGAGTTTTACTTGGGAACAACTATTCATCTACTGTAATGTTCTGTCCTGGTGTATAACATGAAATGCAATTTTCAATGAACCTACACCAAACATCAGAGACAAGAGAAAGCTTATCTTTATACGAATCGATCTGGTAGCTGTAATATAAAATCTTAGGAACCTCATTATTTCGCAAAATCGATTTCTACTCATTGTCTCGGGACAAAATGGCAATCCCCAAGACTTTGACCACATTGAATGAACCTCAATATTTTTACTGCAACTAACACCACGAGCATACAGAATCGCTATCAAAGCTTCTAATTCCGATAAACTTAGTGTACAAGTATTGTCTTTTAGCATACGACGCGCTTCTGTTTCGGTGCACTTCTTAATGTGGGCAAGTATGCGGTTATCTATGAATAAGCGCCATGCACTTGACACAGAATCACTACTTACATTTCTTCTGGCATGAGGTGTTGGCCATGGAATTTCTCTTAGAATGTTATGAAGATGTTTTCGACAAACGTCTCTAACATTGACAGGTATTTCCTCCCATGTAATACCGTTTCGCCGTCATAGTGATGCCTTCACCTGAACATCCATAAATGTTTCCATCTTGTTCTGATCTGACCTCATTATATACTGGAGTGCATGCAAAATGACAGAAAGAGAAATTTAGTTCGACTGGTTTTCACCAATAGAAAATGTAAATTTATTACAATTTCTTACGAAATTATACAATATTCGTGCAAGGTATCTGACTGGTCCATAAGTTGTTACTTCGCAAGGGATCTGATAGAAATAAATATTATTATTTTCGTAATGAGTAAGCTTGTTTTGGCATTTATAGAATAGACGGAGATAACGCGACGAACCTGGAATCGATATATTGCATAGGGTGGACCAGTCATATCTAAGATAGCTAGTAATGAAAAAGACAGAAATTAATAAAAATAAACATAAGCGAATGTAATATTATTTTAGCTAAACTTGATAGAAGAAATTACTAAATGCTTTTGGTATTACAGGAAAATGAAATCTGAAAATTTATTGTTGGTCCCAGTTCCATACAATGAATATTTCATCACATTTCTTCAATACTGGATTGAAATGATTTGTTTTTCTTATTGACTTCTAGAGACTCCAAACGCATGTTCAACAAAACAGACTGAAATAAAATTTACTCACCTTTGGTAGTTTCATTTTCATCTTCAAAACATCTTCAGGAAACTGTTCACTACAATAAGTATCCCATTCCAACTGGTCTTCTGAGTTCGATGACAGTTCACCGCCATCAGAATCGTCTTCGGATACTCTTTGAAGCTCATCAAGAACTTCATGAGGATTTAAGTGTTTTCTTTGTGCCATTTTCGTACATGCTTCTTCACAGTAAAATCACTTCCTGATAGATTTTACTTGTCACACGTTCAAACAAAGTATCAACTGCTATATGGCGCCAAACACGTTGCCACGTGACTAACACGTAATGACAAATGACGTTATGACTGCACATTCTAATACAATAATGCCCAACAGATGTCGTGGTACTAAGAAAGGAAGATTTCTTAACGTTTGTTTTGATAGAACAAATCACTATTCTATATTCAAGGTCAAGTAATATTCAAGTTGAAGTTGCTTACAAAAAAGCAAAATTATAGTCGACGGAAAAAAGTAGAATAACATTATCAGCTGAAGGATCGATTTGATCCCCTGGGCGTTTAAGGCAAATCGGTCGATATCAGTTTATTAAATTTTACAACCGTAACTAATAAATATTGCTATCTTTTATTCCAGTCGACAGACCAACATAAATTCTAGCTTACCTTTATTGAAACATTTGGAGAAATATAGAAATTTAATTATAGTTGCTGACATAAACAGTCAACATCAAATGATGGGCGACCGAAAAACTGATACCAACGGAAAATTTTTATTCCACTATCTTATACAATATTCTCTATTTAATATTAATGTATGTCCGACCAGGTTCATGAACCGGGTAGAATTTTAATATCACCACCTTTGATTAATAAGCTAGTTCATAAATCAATGCAAAAAAGCCTTCCCTCGGATCATGGGGAGATTTACCTCCATTTTAATTTTAAAATAGACAGGAATAACAATAAAATAGAGCGAATCAATTATAACAAAACGGACTGGGACCAATATAGACAAATAATCACCGATGAACTTTCTGGAATTGCTCTGCCCATTACTACTACTGCGGAGATTGATCAAATAAATTTAACAATTACAAAATCCATACAAAAGGTTCTGAAGGACACAGTGAAGAGAGAAACCATAATCATCTCTGCTGAAAGACTCCCTGCAGAAATTGTACAGTTAATCAGATATATAAGACAACTAACCAGAGCGATGCACAGAAGACCTTTAGAAATCACAAAAAGCGAAATTAATAAAATTAATAAAGAAATAAAAATGAAAATAGGGGCATACAGAGAGGCTAAAAAAATTGAACAAATCTCAACATTAATAGAAAACTATCATAAAAACGTCAAAGCTTTTTGGAAAACTATCTCTTACAAAAGAAAGACTAACTCAGGTGGTGTGTTACCAAATAAGCTGGACAATTTATCCATTTCTAGTGACAATGATTTTATCAACTTGTTTCACAAGAAAATTTTCGGAAAAGGCCAAGGAGGACATTACTGAAAAGCCAGAAAAAAAATCAGATTGAAGTTTCATCCACTGCAAAGACCATACGACAAATTATAAATCATCACACTGATATCATTGATTTAGATAAACAGGATAGTACAAACGATTTCACTGAGAAACTTTTAAAGGAAATTACGGTCAATGAAATTACAACCATT
The DNA here is from genome assembly GCA_022664845.1 of Lepisma saccharinum. NCBI lineage: Eukaryota > Metazoa > Arthropoda > Insecta > Zygentoma > Lepismatidae > Lepisma > Lepisma saccharinum. The sequence continues at coordinate 4,035 of JAGDQP010064394.1, forward strand.
CTTAAAAGAAAGAAAAATCCGGTCCGTACAGTATTCCGTACATTGCTCTAAAAAATGCTCCCATCATTCTTCACAATATCCTTACAGCTTTAAACAACGCCTCCATCAGATTTGAATTTATACCGTTGTCATGGAAACAGGCCTGCACTATTTTCATACCAAAGCACAACAAAAGCAAACTCATATCAGATAACTACCGGCCGATTACACTTACAAACATTGCAAAAATAGGAGAAACAGTTCTGGCCAAAAGACTAAGTACATTTTTAGAAAACTCTCAACTGATAAACAATAATCAAGCAGGATTCCATTCACAGATTTCAACAATAGGTCAACTTGCGTGTTTTACAACTGACATACAGACAGCATTAAACTCAGGTAAAAGAGCGGTTTTCATGGACCTCACAGCGGCGTTCTATACTGTATGGCATTATGGTCTAATATACAAACTTTATTCACTGCAATTACCTACCACTGCAAAACCTATGATCACGTATGGTCATGAACTTTACCACAGCAAAATTTCAAAGGAAAAAAATCGAAAAATTAGAAAGATACTGGATCAGAATTACTCAAAATATGTGGAAAGAAAACAAAGAGGAACTTTACAATAAACTTGCAATAACTCCCATCGACCAATACATGAAAGAAAGAAAGCAGAAATATATTCGAAATGCCATTCACAAGAAATTCATACAAGAAAACCTGCCTCATCAGATAAATCTGAGAATTCTCAAACACAACATTACTTATCAAGAATTGTTACACAATAACTTCTAATGCACACTCGAGAGAAATACATAACATCTAATGGACACAGCATGGAAGCGACGGCTACACACAGTAAGATTTAATATATACAGGAGGCATCATTCATTTCGCCATACTATCCGAATATACCCTTTCCTACTCAAATTAATTTACTGTCATAGTGTTCATTCACCGTTTAGCATCTCAAACTTAGTTAACAATTCTCTCATAAATTAACTCATTTTCTCAACAGAATAATCTCCTGTGTAATCATGCTCAGGAAAATATTTTCATTATACTTCAGTCTACATCAACAAGGAACTCTGCTACTCACGAGACAATTACGGTAGCAAGACTGGCTCTAAGTGGAGGCTCTGGCTGTTTGTTCGGTGTGAGTTTCGTGTTCTGCGGCGGGATCCATTCACCTAAACTAGATAATTTCTTAATAATTATTTTATACATAGGACGAACGTGGCCAAGCGGCCAGAAGTCCAGTCTGGGGGCCCTGCGGGCCAGGCACCAATACCATTTACAATCACCATGTTCTTTTTTCCTATAAGAGACATCAACAATTTAGGAAAAGTCACGTAACGCCACCTTTTATTTCCTTAAAATATCCTAGATATAACGGAAATGCATTTCCAAAAAGGATCAAATTGATCCCTTTGGGCGTTCTAATGTTAACCAACAGAGGATACATACAGACAATGATTTACTTTTCTTCCTATATAATTAAGTAGTTCGATGTAGAAAATTTGTAAGTCAGAGTTTACCAGAACATATGTAAATAATATGTGGAGTAAACGTTTTAAAATGTTTCTTAAGAGCCTACGTGGGAAAAAAAATCGTGCATCAGAAAAGAATTAAAAATTTCCTACATTATATATTTGAAACTATAATAGAAATAACTTATCGTCGCTAAATTTGGAATTCTTGCTATTTGGAATTTGGTTAAAATTAACCAAAATTTCAGGAGAGCAGTAAAACGTGCTTTTAAAGTTACCTTTATTTTTACTTATTTTGATATTTATGAAAATCAATTGATGTAAGTATTGGGAATATATCTATTAGCAAGTATAGTCAATTACATTTCACCAGAAAAAAACATTGAAAGTTTTTTTCATGTAGCAGGAATTACGAAACGAAGCACAACAGAGTGTTTTCAAATTTAAAACCGTTAGGTGAAATGATTTAAACATAACTGTGATTTCGAAAGAATGGACTGTTTCTATTTCGAATGACACAACTCAATTCCGGATTTTTTAGTACATAGCAGGTATCCATAACAGATATTGTAAATTCAGCTACAATGTGTGTGGTGCTTGCTGTGTAGACCGGAGAAAGAACTTTTAAAATGCACTGATACAAAATTATTAGGCAGATATTAAAAATGTATTTCCCAGAATTTAGATTGAAGCTAGCAACATCACATGAGTACTTATTTTTTCTTAGCTGGAAGAAAAGCAAACGCAACTAGACTAAACTATGTCCTAATTAAATTTAGTATTAAAGCAGAGGAGAAACAAATTTCTCATTGTGGTTTCTCCTCCCATCTATCAACCATACGTTCTAATTTACAGTTTCTTGGTGTTCGTGGTTTTTAGTGATTTTCACAGTGTCTTGTTCGATTTTGAATTTTCTTGAATATACTTCTGCCGAATGATAATGATCATCAGAGTAGAAAGTTTCGTCAAGATCGAGTGAAACTAAATGCAAAATGACGCCTTAAGGAGCGCCGCTAGCTTTGTTCGAACTAGGAAATTAAAGATAGCGCATGTTAGAGACTGTGGAAATTAAACAGAACTTTACGGAAGTTGAAACGAAACAATTTTGAACATCGTTGAGGGGTAAATTCAATAGTACCTACGATTGAAGGTAAAACTGAAACAAAGAGATGATGATTGCATCTTTTTGAACTTATTTTTTAAGACATTTAGACAGCTAATGCTCAAGCGGTACTGCACGTTTTAAATAGTTTTAAGAAAACAAATTATATTTTGACTAAATGTGGGAAGCGATTAATTGAAAGTTACTCTACACTGCACATTTAAAAACTCCTTTCCATATCTCATTTCTTTATTAATCTCAGTTTCGTCTACAATAAATGTAAGATGTTTTTCTACATGTGTTGCCGGGCGTTTGTGTGTGTTTATCCTCAAGTAATGTGCATTACTTTTTCGATTACATTTAATAAACTAAGCACGAAATAAATATTTGACAGTACTTATTTAAGCGTGGATATTTCATTGCACGAATCATGGAATTCTTATTTCAATAATCATGTGATAATACCGTAATCTGTATTAAATAATAATTCCATAACGATAGAAATTATTGCCAGGACATTGCAGTGATATTGTATTTCAGTTGAAGTAAACATTTAATAGTTCATTTCTTTGATACCTTTTAAATTACATGTAAGTTTCTGTAGTTTACGAACAAAACAATGTGCTAATTTGATCCTTTCATCTATCTAATTGCATTACATTTAGAGAATGTCTAACCTTAGTTCATCATTTTTAACTGCGTTCACGTTTACATTACACCAAAGTATTCCTTTTCTCGCCCTGAACCAGAAGCCACGAATTCAATTCAATCCTCTTCTAAACCCTCTTTATCGGGAAACTATTATTCATGCTATTTTTACTCAAAGAAATGTGTAGTTCGTGTCCATTAAAATTACTTTGTAGATAGCATATAGTTAGTAAATTAATCCCTATAAATGACATTGTCACTGTGACATTTTATATCATTATTATACAATGTTACTATGGAGATCTTAAGTGTATATTCTTTCTTATATTGTGTTTGATAAATTGTGTGATTGCCAACGCCATTTGAAGTTTTTCTTCCGAGTACCGAATATTAGTAAGTATTATATGATTTTCGTAATTTGTATTTTACAAATTACTTAAAAACGTTTGAATTTCTATGAACCATATTAGAGAGTTATTAGAAGATACAACCATATTATTGTAAGGCGAATGTCAATAGCTAGGAGCATCTTGATAGTAAGGTAAATATAATGATGAAAACCCTATAAATATATAGAGAGGTTTTAAGGTAATGCATTTAGTAGCTATAGTCAAAATATTTAACAAACTGTTTGCATCTCCTGGTGAGTTTTATTCAAGTGATTAAGAACTGTTAGTTAACATTTTTTTATATCTAGTAGCATTGGACAGAATAAAAATACAAATATAACAATTACAACAAAGTAGGCTTTTTAATTACATAAATAACCTACGCAGGCCTCTTTAAAAGTTATTTACCGTAAATATAATAAGTCATTATCGATTATTTGAAAGATAAATAAACATATTTTTGCCTCAATTTCTTAAAATCCTTTTACAAATATTTCATATAAATAATGCATACTTTAAGTTACTTTTGAATCTTTTCTTGTGTTTCGTTCATATATTATTTTAAAGAATGTATTAGCTTAACTATACATACTACTACTGTGACTATATAAATGGCTACTCTATAAAATAAATACACTGGTAACCTTACAATACGAAGAGTTTTCTAGCTACCTTCATCGTTCAATTAGTTGCCGTTCCGTTACTTTAATATTTTTGTGGGTTTCAAGGAACACCCGATTCGGCAAACGAACTAAAATAATAGCAAACAGTTCGGGTGAACCGACTGAATATAATCGTTGAATATATCTATTAATAAGTAATATATATAAGTCAGAATTACGCTACTGTTTTGCTAGAAGTTAAACTATAGCTAATACATATCTTATTATATAAAATATATCCACATGTTCCGATTTTCCTGAATAACGTAATGAAAAAACCGATATAACAAAGCTGAATTGTTCTAATGCATTTGCTATCATCTTCTTAATGTAAAGCAGAACAGATGGCCAAATTGTTTTCCGAAAAAATCATATTCTTATGCCAACAATTTGACGTTTGTTTGTATTGTCATATCTATGCTAAAATTCTGAAAAAATATTAGATTATATTTATTTGTTGAGCTATTAAGAAATTTAATAGCATTATGTATTTCCTTTCCACTTCTTCTGAAGTTGCTCATTAGTATTTAAAGCGAATAATTATTAATCTTGTCGAACTACGATCCAGCATGTATAGACTTTCTCATATCTCTGAGGGTAGTACTGCAGAAAACACAATTACTATACATTTGTTTTAATCTTGGTGTGCTTAATTACGATGCAGTCATTAATACTTAGATATAAATTATTCATCGTTTCGATGGTGAAAAAGACTTGAATTATAGAAACTAACCAAATTATTAACTCCGGAATTACGAGAAATACGAAGATAGTTGAGATGAAGTTCGAAAGGTCTCCAGATGAAGAAAAATTAAATGGAAGAAAACTCACTTTCAGAAATATATTTACTGAATATAAGGCGAGAAGAATTGAAAACCAAATGTGTTGAAAAAGTGTCAAATATGAATATTGCTAACAACGCATGTATGGACAGTGATGAAGACGAGTGAATATTAGAAAATGAAAGTATTTTCTCCAGTAATCCATAGAAGGCGGTCATAGCTCTGCTTTCGGAACATCATGAGTTTAATTTCAGCGGCAAGCCTGTCCCGACTGAGGTTTGGCCAAGTTATTTCCTCAAGTCACAAGTGTACGAGGCAGTAACAGATGTGAAGAATCTTCTGCAACTCTGAAAGCAGACATGGCAAGAAATTTCAACCAATTCCAGTAGATTGTTGACGGCAACCTGAGGGAAGTTCGTGAGCACATAGACATAATTCAGGTGAGACAACTTACCACTCAAGCAAGGGTAACGAAGGTGGAGGCGAGACCATCCAGAAGTATAATAGAGTAGAAGAAGCAGTAAAGGAGACGAGGGAAGAAACCAATCCTCTTCTGTCGGTCATCCTGGCGAGATAAAATCTATCCAAAGAAGTGTTTCCACTCAATAATCAGAAATGACTGTACTTAAAAAATACTACTGAACTTGAACCGTGGCCCTACCCATCATTACCAGCCGGAAAATGTCGTACCAAGAAGATCGTCAGATTACTGGTAACCTATGTTTTCCCAGGACAACCTGCGCAGAGGTAGAAAGTGGAATCTTCATGTAGAAAGGCAACTACCACTCACTACTTAGAGACGGAAATAAGCTGTTATCGTCAAAGATGAGGTGGGATCTTCGATCGGACTAGTGGATCCAGTCAAGAAGGAGCTAAACCACCAAGGAGCAAGGGGTCATTCAGATATGAAGGAGCTATAGAAGCCATCAAAAACGCTATGACGGAAATGAAGAGACATGTCCATGTAGATACAAGATCCCGGATTCACCTCTCTGACTAAAATCCTTCACATGCTATCCTTCGACTGACGGTGAGATGACGGTACGAACATTCCTCATACAGTTTGAACGAGAAGCCGATTTAATTGAATTAAACCCTAACAGATTCTTAGAACTTCTACCATTTGTTCTAAAGAATCCAGTACTTTCCTGGTATCAGTCAAACATTCATGGCTTTGATTCATATCGGACGTTTCGACGGTTGTTCTTAAGCCATTACCAGTCTGACGAATTCACTTATGCTAGATTGACGAGACTAAGGACCATTCCGTTTAAACCCAAGACCGATGGCGGAGTGCAGCAATTTGATTCTAGACATCTAGACATCTAGATTCAGTCAAATCCGAGACTTAGATTCATCGAGCAGATTTGCAATTCACTGATCGCGCTTTTGCCTATAGCATTCTAGAGACAGCTGGTGACGGTGAGGAACATGACCTTTCCTTACTTGCTAGAATAGATACGAAAGCTGTAACTTATCCATGACACCTTCGAGTCCAAAAAGACATACGCGAGAAGAAAAGGTGAAGAATGTTATCCTGACGGAAAAATCGAGGGAAAGCAGTTAACGTTAATGAGATAGATGTTAAGGAAGAATTTACCATGACTGAATCGCAGAGGAATGACGCCTTCCGGAGCAAGACTTAACAAATACAGCTGGAAGAAAAACAAAGAGTCCTATAAGAATCGACGATACCCATTGAAGGACCGAACTAAATACGTTAAACGGGCGTCTGACAATTCGGGAACAGGAGAATCCACTGGAAAGAACGGAGTTACTCAAGGGATTCCGGATTGTACTGGTCAACCTGTTACAAAAAACTAGATGACCCAACTCTCTCGAGGGTCGGAGGGAGGAACAGCTTGACCCACATTTCGTGAATGAGAAATTCTGGTAAGAGTTTAATGTTTTGCTTAGGGTCATCAGAAGGAAATGTCATGCAAATGAACAAAAAACGAAGCAAACTGCACTTGAAAGGAGGACTAATTGTTCAAGCAAGCTCGAGAAACAACGGGGATGAGCTTATGCGGAAATTAAGCGAATGGCCAGTGTAAGAGAAAGGTAAGGGAAGAAGCCTTATGATACTTGAAATTGGATAGACTTCTTGCAATCTTGAATAAAGTATTTTCTATCGAGAAGACTGAGTGATCTAAACCATTTCAGATTTTCAGTGGTGACATATATTACATCGACCTTGAGACAGGAAAATGCTAGAAAGTAGAGAAGAAGAGCATTGTGACAAAAGGGTCTTTTCGGTTAAGGATAATCCGTGACCATTGATCAACAAGAGTCGTTAGAAGTCACCCGATTGGCGACGACCGTTGTGCTTTTCGGTTTCTACGTTGCTGTCAAGTACAATGTGTTGAGTAGGGACAACAATTTGGCTTGTTGTCTTCTACGAGTTTCCAGTTAACAGACATTGTTGCATATGCAGTTGACACGCGCCATATATAACAGTGCAGAATTAATAACCCATTTGTAGTAA
>JAGDQP010064396.1:0-11577 GCA_022664845.1 Lepisma saccharinum
ATATATATATATATATATATATACTTTCATATCGTACCGATCTCAATAGGTACAGTATATTTTCTTCGAAATCTACCTAAAAAGCATTCGATTTACTTTGATTAACTAAACTACTTAAATCACTTTAGCATCAACCCGGTAATTTTTTTTTAAGACATTTCTTTAAAACGGGTGCTATACAGGATGAACCCGAACGATGTAGAAAACCTTCGGGAGGTGATTCCTGAGATCAAAACAAGAAAAAAAAGTCCTGGCAAATTTTCGAACTCCGCTTCGTGTAAGAGATACAGGGTTGCCAACTTGGATACCAAAATCAAGACAATTGCAATTGAACAGAACGATGTGGACAACCTGCTGGAGATAGTTCTTGGTACAAAACAAGAGGAAAAGTCCTAGGAAAACAAGCAAAAAGTTGCATCATTTCGGATGTAGAGTTGGCCGAAGGTGAGGGAAAGTAAAGGTCAGAGCGGTGTAGGTCGAATACCAACAACAACAGAGGTGGCAGTCCAGAGCAACGTCACACTGTGCGGACTCTGGCAGGAACATTCGACATGGTACGTAAGTCACGTGTGAACGCTTGCATTGAAAGTCATGAGGGCATTTAGAACATTTACTGTGATTAAACTAGAGGTAAGTAAGCTATTGCTGTGTTGTACGTATGTTGGCTACAAAATTACACTTACTGAGAGCGAAGCTATAGTTACTCTACAGTCTACAGATTATCATTCGTGTTCCACGTGTCTCACATGATTTCACTCATCACCTGTGTGTTTGCTGTAATTATTTTTTCAGTCATTCCGTTTGTGAGCATTTGTCGTAGTTGTCCACATTACTTGTTACGAGCGAAACTTGCGTCCGAGAGACATATCGTAGCGGTCATGCGACAGAACCTCCAACTACCAGGCTGCTCCTACTTATTGATACACCTCTGTCTGCGAAACTATGTATAGTACGTTTGTCACGATGCTTCTATGTACATGTTTCCTGTTTGGATGTCTGGAATCACTTCCCGCAGTTTATACATATCTTTATAATAAGTTACAATTGTCAACAGTCGATTTTGGATTCCAAGTTGGCAACCCTGTATCTCTTACACGAAGCGGAATTTGAAAATTTGCCAGAGGACTTTTTCCCTTGTTTTGATCTCAGGAATCACCTCCCGAAGTTTATCCACATCTTTCTGTTCAGTTACAATTGTCAACAGTCGATTTTGGATTCCAAGTTGGCAACCCTGTATCTCTTACACGAAGCGGAATTCGAAAATTTGAAACGTGACTTTTTTTTTATCTCAGGAATCACCTCCCGAAGTTTTTCAACATCTTTCTGTTCAGTTACAATTGTCAACACTCGATTTTGGATTCCAAATTGGCAACCCTGTGTCTCTTACACGAAGAGGAATTCCAAAATTTGCCAAAGAACTTTTTTTTCTTGTTTTGATCTCAGGAATCACCTCCCGACGTTTTTCCACATCTTTCGGGTTCACCCTGTAGAGGATGTTTAAAATTAAAACGGTGATAAAAAATGTTGGGTACCGTGGATGATTTGTAGATTACTTCAATTGCTGAAGAACTAGAAAGCAATAGATGTATAGGTCTAATTTAAGTAAAATCTTGATGTTAGAAAGAAGGAAACAAATAATACTGGACATGTCTGAATAATCAAAGGAGTTCAAAGCATGAATATGCATTTGTGAAGCTGAAGGAAAAGGGGAGGGGAAAGAGGAAGTATATAAAAGCTAAATGTTGATCTAGTCTATGTAGTAGCTTGATCCGAGTCGTAGGAAGAGACAGAGGTTAAAATCGCATGAATATGGAAAATGTTAGGCAGCAACAGAAGTACACATTTGTCAACAATAAACACATGGAAGAAGTATGTGGGTTCCTGACATGGACATGTGTACGAAAACTTCTTAACGAATGGAACATTGGAGAGGATATACCATTATGCAAATAGTGTGACAATCATTCTCCATGCTTACATTGTCATTGTGGACAAATAGAAAGTGATGATTACATTTGTCATGTTCTCCTGAAACCTTCAATATTACAAACATTGTATAAGCTGTTTAAAACTAATCATCACAACAGCATTATACCGCGTACAGAGGTCGAGTGTGCTATAGTAAATGTAATGATACTGAATTGGAATAGTGTAAGAAGAATTGCCGAAAAGAAATTAAACTTTTGCCGTTGTGTAATACCTCAATGTATTTATAAGTCATGGCAAGTGTACGATTTTGGAGGTGCCACATTCATGTGCAATAGAAAGCATAAAACAAGCGTAGAAGGACAAGACTTATCTAATCATTTATTTATCCTGAAACTGTTTAGTCAGTATGTTACTAAAGTTCCCTCTTAGTCACCACAATGGAAATGCTCTAAAAGAGGCTTGGTAACGAAACATATTTTCGTTGCAAGTGTACGAAGTTTCAAAATGAAGACCATATTACAGGTTAAGTGCCGCGTGAGACCACGTTGGTCTCACATAAAATATTTCCTTAGGGCCACGTGGTGCCAGGTTGGTCTCACACAACCTCTTGTTAGGTTATAGCCTGTGGTGACTCACTGATCTAACTTTTTACTTTAACACCTATTGCTGTGTATAGTCTACTTTAACACCTATTGCTGTGTATAGTATAGCTCGTAGTCGACCTGGTAGTACGAAAAACAGCCTTGGCCCGTGGAATTGAGTCCAACATGGTCTCACATGGCTCTAGCCAAAGTGGCAAAAATAGATCGTGTTTTGCCTGAAAACCATGTTAAAAATATAATTTTATATTGATCTAATTAATTGTTTGCTGTATTTCTTCATTTAATTAATATTTAGGAACATTCTACATTGTTTATAAATTGTTTCTAAGGAGTAAACATTACCTTGGTTTTTAGAATCCTTAATATCTGAGACGTCACACAATCGATGAAAATTACATTGATGGAGAAAAATGTAGCAGTCTATTGTTAAGAACATAGGGCACAATAATAAGGCCAATAAGTTGAAAACCTACTGCAGAGCTGTAGTAGTGTTGCAAGCCACAAACTAATTGTATTACAGAAACTTTCAAACAAGAAATCAGTTTCTGTGTGTGTGTTCACACAACAATTCTACCAGCGTTAGCTCACTACATGGTAACATATTTTTGCGATTCAAAGAAACAATCGAGACAGTAATATTTCTCACAAACGGAGCATTTCAGTGTGCTTTGTGGTGTTTTTCTCGCTGCAAATGTTCGCCCATGCTGAGAAGCAATCTCCCCATAGCAGGAGTGGCATCTTCTTGCTTGCCGCCTAACATCAAATAGACGGTGACTCTAATCTTCAGCTGTTTTAGGTATATCGGCATCTTCAACTGTCATCACTCATCATGTTGATTCCGATCATTTGTTCAACTATTTTTTCTTTGAACGATGTAATTGTCATTCCTTGTCGATCTTGGTTTAGTTTCTCGTAGAGAATGAAAGCATTGACGATTGCCGCTTCAATGAGAATCTCAATATCCAGTTTACGATACCATTTTATATCACGTCTCAACGAACAATTGTAGCTTTTTTTTCTCGTCTGACAAATCAACGAAAGCTTTACATTCGTTATAGTCCAAAACACAGCGCGGTTTTTGAACATTTTCTTGGCTCTTTGGGATTTCCACCATTTCGTCTGTATGTTTAGTGATAAGAACCAAAACATCTCTTTTATCATGCCACTTCAGCACGACAATCCCGGTGTTACTCTCTTGGGCTTTCACTTCTCCTCGTCTTAATTTACATTTTGTCACTTCAGCAGGATTTCCTTTTCGATTTGGCAGCAAGTTTCCAATTGTATGAGTTTGTTGGCTAATCAATTCGTAGGCAAGGGAAACCGATGTATACTAGTTATCTATGCACAATGTTCTTCCATCTCCCAACACACTGTCCATAAGCTCAATAACAACTTTAGATGGAACTGTTTTGTCGCTTTCTTTTCTCTCACGCAGTAAACTCTGAAATTGTATGTGCATCCCTTGAACAGTTTTATGCCAAACTTGTCACGTTTGTTCGGTATATATTGCTTGAATTTTAGGCGACCACGGAATAGCACTATAGTCTCGTCTATGCATACATATTCACCAGATGCAACTGATTTTTGAAAACTTCCTCTTACTGAGTTGAGCACGGGATTTATCTTACGAAGCCTATTGTCGGCATCTGTAGCATTCAAATTATCACAAAAATTCAATTTTTTTAGCGATAATTGAAAACAATTTCTGGACATCACTTTTTTTCATTTCATTCGAATATAATTTTCTTTTGGACCAATATTTATTAATGACGGGATAATGACATAACACCATCCATATAATAATACCAAGAAACTTCTCAATTTCATTCACAGTTGTGTCTTTCCATTGTGTTAGTCGTGCATTTTTAGTAATTCCTTTCCCTATACACTGTTGGGCATATCCGTTTGTTTCACAAACTATCATATTTAGCATATTGCTATCAATAAGATATCTATAAATTCCATACGGTGTTTTGTCATGGCAATTCTGAACTATATCTACACTCAACCCTGCATTCGGCACTGTAAAATCAAAGCTTTTCAAATTCTATCCAGTCACATTGCCCCACTTTATGTAGGATAAATCAGGTAATATATTACCAGTCTTACTATCCGAGAAATCATTTGTGAAATGAGCTATAACATTTTCAATTGTTTCAGCTACTGTGTCAGGAGAGAGATTTTCAACGTTTGTCACAGTTATCGGTGAAAAGTCCGAGTCATCACTTGATTCAGAATTAGTTGAGCGTGGTCTGACCTTATCTAAATTAGCATCGCATATTCAGGTTGTTCTACATGAAGTACTAGGAATTGTATGTACTGGAATAGATAGTCCCGAAGCAGTATCATGATTGTCTTTTCTCGTTTTCTTAGTACGAGTAGTGTGCAAAGATTTCCTCTTACCTGGTTGTATGTCTTCATCACTACCCTCACTTGAAGGGTGATATTCATCACAGAACATTGCCTCCTTTTCACTATTGTCATCTTCATCGGATAACATTTCCTGCCAGAGTTCACGTATCCGCTTTTCTTCTTCTTCAAAAGCACCCGCCATTTCGGAGAAAAGTAACAATTGTAGCACAGCAGCTTATTTGCACTATTAGTTTACAAACCACACTACCAAAAGGTCTAATGCATTATTCAAGTCCCTCAAAACTGAGACAAGACAACAACCACGTGGAGTAAAAGCAAAGCACGCAAAAGTTGCCGCTATAACAAACTCGTTACTAACTTATGAATTCGCATTTTCTCGGGAAAATCCGGAGACAGTCGGCTAAAATTAGCGTGGTGACATGTTGGTCTCACGCGGCCACTAAGCCTATTTGGTCTATCTTGGGCCGCGTGAGACCAACGTGTCACCACAAGAAAGTATCAATACTACATAGTACCGATACTATAGAAAGAGCTAAAATGAGTAAATTATTACTTAGAACGACACACAGAAACCAAAAATGAAGAAAACACATTTTATCTATAAGGGATGCTTTTGTTGCGACAGGTTTAACTTAACCTGTTAAACATGTTTTGATAAATGAAAGATCGCTTCAAGTGATGCAAGAACTGGTTTTGTAATCCATTGTGGATACAACAATTGTAAAACTATTACCAAACCAAACCATTAATGCATTTACATTAATTTCCTCAGCCTCTCAGGGGCGAAAGGCCTTATTGTTTTGATTATGGCAAATAAAGAAGAACTTACCATTTGATGTTTATCCGAGTGAATGTCCTGTCAATTTATGAACATTATGAAATTAACTTGAACTCTTTTTTAAAAAAGTAGACAGTTAAGGAAATCGAACTTGTACTTACAAACTACTTTGTGTGAAATATTTATCCTGTAACTTTTTTTAGACCCACATGCATCTATTAAAAATGTATCATGTGTTTTTCTTGTGTGTTCTATAAATAATATAAAATCGTAAAAGTATTGTTTAATTTCAATGTCCAAAGAAGAAGAATTCTTATTTCTTTAAGTTGAATTTTTTATTAAATGTAGTGTGCATACATAACCTTAACTTGTCACAAGTCCCGCAACAAGTGTACTTTTAGGAGCAGACATAATAAATGTAATGTGAGCCTTACTGTGCAGTGAACACTGTAAAAAATTGTTACTTTCACTATCAGGACTTGTCTGCTTCCCCAGGGGTGATTCCATTGCTGTAGTTTTATTGATGACATTAAAGCAAAAGAGTAATTCATAAATCTAAGTAATGCTCCTTCAAAAGATAAAGCATGAATATTATTTATACGAAATAAGTTTGAAAATATTCTTTTTTTGAAATGGTATCAATATAAACTAGAACGGGTGAGGTTTTTTTTTCATATGTTTTAGAAGGAAAACGTATTGTAACTCATGAGATTATGGCTACACTAACAAACGATGGCCTTCAGGTTCATTAAGTGAATAAATACCTACTTTTGGAAGATCGCCTTCGTCTTCCCCAATTTGAATTTTACTTATGACCTTTGGACATCTATGGCTCAAGGACAGGATTGGGTAAGGGAGAGGTGTTCTAAGGCACTTGGTGGGGGTACAATGTAGTTGCCTTATGGTGAAGCTACCATCCCAGCTACCTTGTTCAGCATACAACGTCCCATCTACAGAACGACCATGTGGAACGAGCTCCCAGTACACCGGACCTTCGAAATTCCACCATACACAGCATTGTCTTCTCTTCAAACCGCCCTCTTTGAACCACTGGCTGCGCCTCGGTACCTGGTCGAAGCCATTGTTTCCCGGTGTCAGGATAACGAAGAAAGATCCACTTTTCATCATTCGTGATGATCCGCCGCCAAAACTCTGTCAGTTGGGTTTCGAAGCAGTTCTTCACACAGGGTAACACGTTGTTGAGCTTGAGCGGGAGTCAAATCATGGAGAGCCATTCTCGGTTGCCTGGAGTGAAACCAAAGTTGATGCAGATGACGAACGATACTGGTTTGTGATGTCTGGACCTCATCTGCCAGCTGACGGGTATTGGGTTTCCTTCAACAGCGTTCAGGAGGGCGTCGATATCCGTCGTCACAGGGCGTCTACTCTTGGGCTTGTCATCGAGACTGGTGTCACAAGACCGAAAACGTTGAAACCACTTTCTAGCTATGGATGGGTGGACAGTACCTTCACCTTCTACGGCACAAATTTTCTTGGCTGTTGATGCTGCGTTCAACCCCTTTTTCCAGTAATGGCGCAGAAGCACACGACACACAAGTTTCTCCTCAGCCATTGTCCTGCCAACTGTGTATTCAACGCGTAGTATCTTCCACACATCGTTAGCGCTGTGATCAAACAGACACGTGACACGCTTTCTGCCACCACCATCTTCACCTGTTCTACACGTTGCACATGGGTTTCCGGCATCGAGTGGGCGGGGCCACCCAAAACGAACATATGACTCACCCTGGTAAAAGTAACGAATACTAAGGTCGACGGGCCGACACCCAGTTGTACGTTAAGTATTACAATAAGTAAGCAATTGGTGTGAAGTTGGTTGAACGGAATCGATAATATTGATATTATACCGTGGGAGTACATTGTCATTTAAGAAAATATATAGTGAGAAACGGCGTTATAAGAAAGTTAAGTCAAAAGAACGACTCATTTGTAACGTTGAGCTCAGCGAAGTACGTGGGTACCCCGGTGTATTACAGTAATATTAGTGCTATTTTGTTTCATTAAATATATTATTTTCAATCGAACATTGTATAGTTCGGAACCATATTATTTCTATTTTTATTATTGGAACAGTGCGTGGAGAAGCGCTTAACTTGTTAGATACATTGTTAACAGATTGATATAATTGTATTAGTTTATCAAAAGTCTTGGTTCATCAGAAAATCAAGTTCGAGTGAGTTTACGCTCTATTTACAAGTTTAATTGTTGATATATACGGAAATTTCGTTGGATGGTGCCATCATCTATTGTATATGATTAATAAACCGTATAAAAAGTATTTAAAGTGTTTTTCATTGCTACACTTAGTTATATGTTAGTTAGACGCTATTAAACAAGTTTTAAGCAAAGGTGAATTTTTGAGAAATTTTGGTCACACTTAGTAGTATAGTAGGGACAATTTATAATGAATTGGAGACCACGCCCCTTCATTTGCATATTCCGGTTTTAGATGATTTATGGTGTTTGAAGCTCATTTTGAAGAGTTTATCACGTTTGAAGTTGTTTTAGACAATTTCGCGCCATTTTTACCCTTTTATCGGAGTCGTGGCCCTGGTACAATATTGGTGTTATTATCGGTTTAACCGTTCCAGTACCGTCTGTACCCTTCAACATCCGGCAGATTATTGAAGTTATCGTTAGTCCAGTTACAGGTGTTAGGTTAGCCCTTACCCTAGGCTGTGACTTTACGAGCATTTCATTTCTCACGGCGCTACGAAAATAGAAGTAAGACAGAAACACTGCATATAAGTCTAGTCATCTCCCACTGTGGTCACATCATTAAGGTTTGGTCACAAACACTAACGTTAGTCAGAAAAATAGTCTCCATTGGACTCCACAACGCTTTGAAACCTGTCAACAAATTGTTGAATGCCCCGATGAAAAATGTCACCGGTTTTGGAGGCAAAGAACTGGGTCACTGTTCGTCGCACGTCATCCTTATTTTGCAGTGTTTTCCCGGAAAGTGGTTCTGCAGGCTACGAAAAAGACAGTAGTCTGTTGGTTCAAGATCTGGTGAAAACGTCGGGTGAGGGAGTTTCTCCCAGCAACATTTCTCGATCTTAGCACAGGTACTTCTTGCCGTGTGCGGGCGCGCGTTATTAGCGTGGATGATCACACCCTTGCGATTAACCAGAGCAGGACGTTTCTCCAACAGTACAATTAGACGTCGTTCAAGCTATGCTGACAGTAGACATCTGTATTTATGGTCTGGTTACGTGGCAGGAGCTCAAAATGGATTATTCTATGTATATCCCACCAAAAACTCAACATCACTTTGCGGGGCTTGAGATCCTGTTTTGACACAATCCCTGCGGCCCCCGTTTAGGTATCCACTATCCTGTGCGTGTAATGTTATGGTAGAGGACCCATCTTTCATCCTTTGTCCCCTTTCTGGCCCAAAATGGCTCACGTCTGTGACGAGTGAGCAGGGAACTGCAGATGTCAACTCACTGTTGCTTCTGTTGAGATGTTAACGCAAACGCATGGCTACTCATTTTTCGAGTTTCGACACGTAGCCAAGCTCTTGCAGATGACGATGAACGGCCGAATGAGTGACATGGAATTCGCTGACCAGTTCTTCAACAGTTTGCATTGGATTTGCCTCCATCGTTGCTAGGGCATCATTGTCCAGCTGCCCTTAATCTTGGCTTATCGGTGAGGCTGGCATCCCCAGATCGAAACCTCTGGAACCATCTCTGGCACTTTCGCACATCCTCAACACTCTGACCATATACGGCATTGATGTTTCGTGCCGCTGTGCTTGCTGGATGCCCCTGAGAAAATTCACACCGCATGGCATGCCGTATGTAGTCCTCCGACACTGCCATTATCAAACACGTCACACTTCCAAAACGTGAAGTAGACCGTTCTCCTTCTACACACTGCTGCACAATTAAGTGCCCTGCTATGGAATTTGTCGTGTGCTTCACTATCCGTTTGTCAGATGGTGTATTGCCGCGGTCATCGCACGTAGGACATTACTTATGGGATAACCCGATAAAAACTATTTTAATTCACACTGAAAAACACTTTAAAGTAAATTAAACAAAAACACGAGTATTAAAGATACATAAATACAATTAGTAATTATTGTCCATAAAACAGAAGTTTATTTACTTTCAAGATAATTTTAAAACGAATTTTTCGTTCGAATGTGTGTCTTATGTAATCATATTCAAGGTCGTGGTGTAGCCTTCCCTCAGTGGTGCGCAGCACTATTGCTGTCACTGTTATGCAATGACGGCACTATAGGGGGGCTAAAGCCCACCCAAAATCTACCTTGGCTCCCCCCCTCCTGTAGCCACCCCAGTTTGATTAATACAATATAATGTATTTACTTCACAGTTTGAAAACATGATGGAGTGTTAGATATGTAACTTGTAAGAATAGTAAAATCTCAACATAACTAGTATCAACATATCGTTGAGGCGATTAATATGCTTCTTGGATTATCAAATTCCCTGCCTGAACCATCTCTGATAAGAGTCACTACAAAAACATTTCTCCTTCTAAGTTACATCGACTGGTTAATAGTTCGTATCTGGTTACGAGTTTACGCGACCGTCGCGCGACAGTTTTTTTTCTTTTTTTGGAGGGTCTAAAGGCCTTCGTAAACGATTAAATAAATCTTGAATCAAATTACTGAAATAAGTTAATTGACGAACTAGTACACCATCTAACTTTTTCAGTAAAATGTCTGGTTATATGTCAAAGAAAAATCTGCGTAGTTTTATATAGAATTTCGTTGACAAAACAGTTTGGGTTTGAGAATTTATGGCACAATTGCTAAAATCATTTTTATAAAGTCTTAAACAAGGACTTGTTCAAAAATTATTTGATCGTCTGCGAAGACCTTAAGACAGTGTGGAACAATGCCACGATTTTAATTTAATTGAAGACCTTCAAGAGGCAGGCGGCTTTGGCTCAGGCCTGTTGGATGATGATGAGTGAATTGGTGGATGGTTGAGAAACCTCCACTTTCCCAAGAAAACCCTCACAGACGGTGTTTGTCCATGTCCACAAGACCCACATGGCACGAACCGGGATCGAACCAGGGACCTCACACAGAATAGATGAGCGCTCACTACTACTGAGCCACCGCGTGTGGGGTCCGGGTGGGGTGTACCAAAATTGCTTTTCACGAACTGCATAAACTGTGTATTATTGCAATGTGATACCCCCATCAACAGCTGGATGTGCACGAACATTTTCTAGTTTGTGCCAAGTAAAAGATTATCTTCGTAATAGAACTGACACTGATAGGCTAAATGTTTTATCTGTACTTTCAGTTGAGAAGAAACTTGGTAAGTCTCTGGAAATAACTCAAGTTGTAGATAAGTCCGCAAATGCACATAAAAACAGACGTATTCAAGAACAGATGTAGTGTTTACGCAAAGTTCATGCTGTAGATCTTAAGTACGCGAGTTTACATAAAAATTAGACATTTATTTTAGATATTTTCAGGTATTAGGTATTATAGACATTATGGGTTTAGGTATTATAGACACTTTTATCTCAGAAAACTGAATATAATTCTTTTATATCACAGGTCCCAAGTAATAAGTTGTTACTAAAGAAGTGAGAATTCATTCTATAAATCGAAACTTTATTGCCTAACGCTGCAATTGAATTTTATTCTACAAGAGAAATGATGAATTTTGTAAAAATGTGTTGTTTCACTTTAGGAGTTAAATGTGTTTAAATACATTCTTTTAATTTTTGTAAATTAGATGTATCATATTTAAAAGGCATATTTATATTAGAAAATATTTATTATTTATGTAAAATATAAAAATATATATTTTTGAAGAATGTAAACATAGTAGTCTGACACAAAGTCCAACCAAAATATTTCTGAACACGGCGCATACTAAC